>NIVC01000576.1:0-60000 GCA_002269645.1 Macrostomum lignano | reverse complement strand
CCGCCGCCGCCAATGCTGCTGCTGGCAGTGCTGTAGCAGCTGACTGTGCTGTTGCTCCCGCTGGCATGATGAACTTCTGCTGGTTTTGAAACCGAGTTGCAGTGATTGTATCCTCTCCTGTCTCTGCCCTTCCCTCTCCTGTCTCTGCCTTTATCTCTCCTGTCTCTGCCTTTATCTCTCCTGTCTCTGCCCTTCCCTCTCCTGTCTCTGCCTTTATCTCTCCTGTCTCTGCCTTTATCTCTCCTGTCTCTGCCCTTCCCTCTCCTGTCTCTGCCTTTCCCTCTCCTGTCTCTGCCTTTCCCTCTCCTGTCTCTGCCTTTCCCTCTCCTGTCTCTGCCTTTCCCTCTCCTGTCTCTGCCTTTCCCTCTCCTGTCTATGTCCTTCCCTCTCCTGTCTCTGCCTTTCCCTCTCCTGTCTCTGCCTTTCCCTCTCCTGTCTCTGCCTTTCCCTCTCCTGTCTCTGCCTTTCCCTCTCCTGTCTCTGCCTTTCCCTCTCCTGTCTATGTCCTTCCCTCTCCTGTCTCTGCCTTTCCCTCTCCTGTCTCTGCCTTTCCCTCTCCTGTCTCTGCCTTTCCCTCTCCTGTCTCTGCCTTTCCCTCTCCTGTCTCTGTCCTTCCCTATCACGTCTCTACCCCTCTCTCTCCTCCTTCTACCTGTCCCTTCCCTGCCCCCCCCTATATACCCCACCTATAGCAGATTTACCATCAGGTTGTTTCACAGCGTCTCCCTTGACGCGCAGGTTGCGCATCTGATCCAGTGCAGCCTGGCTAGGAATAGAGCAGAAATAGTCGCTAGGCAGGCCGCTTTCTTCAGCTTTAGCCAACTGACTAACAAAATCTACTGATGAAATCAGGGTGTCCTTAGATACACCCAGGGTGACGTCACTTGGTAGCCTAGGCGATTTCGGAGCAGGAGCAGCAACAGAAGCAGCAACCGGAGCAGCAGAAGCAGCAACAGTCTGTTGATCTAATTTAGCGGCTGCAGATTTAGCGTGGCGCAATTTTCTACTAGTATTACTAGCAGTAGCAGCATCAGCAACAGTAGTAGCGCCAAGAAAATTTGACCAAGGCGCAAACAAATTGCAATAGCGATGCTGCACATGTCTAGGATTATCTAGCACATCTTTGGCTTGCTGTTCGGCTAACATCCGATCTTTACTAGCCCGATAGACAGGGTTGAGCAGAGCTGAGAGCATCTCATTGTACAGCGGCAATACTTGTCTGCTTTTGTCGTAGGAAGCAACAAGCAGAGCCGGGTGCAATGGTCGTCGGCGCCAGACGGCGGAGTCTTCGACTAGAAAGTCCTCCCGAGCTCGAGCTCCTGTCTCTGCCTTTCCCTCTCCTGTCTCTGCCCTTCCCTCTCCTGTCTCTGCCTTTCCCTCTCCTGTCTCTGCCTTTCCCTCTCCTGTCTCTGCCTTTCCCTCTCCTGTCTCTGCCTTTCCCTCTCCTGTCTATGTCCTTCCCTCTCCTGTCTCTGCCTTTCCCTCTCCTGTCTCTGCCTTTCCCTCTCCTGTCTCTGCCTTTCCCTCTCCTGTCTCTGCCTTTCCCTCTCCTGTCTCTGCCTTTCCCTCTCCTGTCTATGTCCTTCCCTCTCCTGTCTCTGCCTTTCCCTCTCCTGTCTCTGCCTTTCCCTCTCCTGTCTCTGCCTTTCCCTCTCCTGTCTCTGCCTTTCCCTCTCCTGTCTCTGTCCTTCCCTATCACGTCTCTACCCCTCTCTCTCCTCCTTCTACCTGTCCCTTCCCTGCCCCCCCCTATATACCCCACCTATAGCAGATTTACCATCAGGTTGTTTCACAGCGTCTCCCTTGACGCGCAGGTTGCGCATCTGATCCAGTGCAGCCTGGCTAGGAATAGAGCAGAAATAGTCGCTAGGCAGGCCGCTTTCTTCAGCTTTAGCCAACTGACTAACAAAATCTACTGATGAAATCAGGGTGTCCTTAGATACACCCAGGGTGACGTCACTTGGTAGCCTAGGCGATTTCGGAGCAGGAGCAGCAACAGAAGCAGCAACCGGAGCAGCAGAAGCAGCAACAGTCTGTTGATCTAATTTAGCGGCTGCAGATTTAGCGTGGCGCAATTTTCTACTAGTATTACTAGCAGTAGCAGCATCAGCAACAGTAGTAGCGCCAAGAAAATTTGACCAAGGCGCAAACAAATTGCAATAGCGATGCTGCACATGTCTAGGATTATCTAGCACATCTTTGGCTTGCTGTTCGGCTAACATCCGATCTTTACTAGCCCGATAGACAGGGTTGAGCAGAGCTGAGAGCATCTCATTGTACAGCGGCAATACTTGTCTGCTTTTGTCGTAGGAAGCAACAAGCAGAGCCGGGTGCAATGGTCGTCGGCGCCAGACGGCGGAGTCTTCGACTAGAAAGTCCTCCCGAGCTCGAGGCTCCTTGTAGGGATCCGGCTTGCCCAGGTAGGTCTGCATCAGACAGTAGAGACCGCGGCAGGCGTGGCTGCACTTGCCATCGCTGTATAACTGCTGCAGGGTGGTTGACAGCACCTGTTGGGCGGGTGGCGGATGGGATCGGGTTAGATGGGCATTTTTCTGCCTGAATTTGGGAGCTTTTTACCGATCTGAGTCTGGGGCGATTCTCCGATCTGAGTCTGGGGCGATTTTCCGATATGAGTCTGGGGCGATTCTCCGATCTCAGTCTGGGGCGATTCTCCGATCTGAGTCTGGGGCGATTTTCCGATATGAGTCTGGGGCGATTCTCCGATCTCAGTCTGGGGCGATTCTCCGATCTGAGTCTGGGGCGATTCTCCGATCTGAGTCTGGGGCGATTTTTCTCCGATCTGAGTCTAGGGCGATTCTCAGATCTGAGTCTGGGGCGATTATATGATCTGAGTCTAAGGGCGATTTTCCGATATGAGTCTGGGGCGATTATCTCCGATCTCAGTCTGGGGCGATTATCTCCGATCTGAGTCTGGGGCGATTCTCAGATCTGAGTCTGGGGCGATTCTCTCCGATCTGAGTCTGGGGCGATTCTCTCCGATCTGAGTCTAAGGCGATTCTCCGATCTGAATCTGGGGCGATTCTCTCCGATTTGAGTCTGGGGCGATTCTCTCCGATCTGAGTCTGGGGCGATTCTCCGATCTGAGTCTGGGGCGATTCTCCGATCTGAGTCTGGGGCGATTCCCTCCGATCTGAGTATGGGGCGATTCTCCGATCTGAGTCTGGGGCGATTCCCTCCGATCTGAGCCTGGGGCGATTCTCTCCGATTTGAGTCTGGGGCGATTCTCTCCGATCTCAGTCTGGGGCGATTCTCTGATCTGAGTCTGGGGCGATTCTCTGATCTGAGTCTGGGGCGATTCTCAGATCTGAGTCTGGGGCGATTCTCAGATCTGAGTCTGGGGCGATTTGTCTTGTCTTGTCTAAAGCAAATATAAGAAACGAATTACTAAACAAACCTGCAAGTCAACAAATTTAACGTTAGCATCATTGGCGCTGCAATCAAGCATGGGCAGGTGCCGTTTCAACAGCCTACAATCGTAGCTAACAACAACTAGATGTCGGTTGTAGGGCTCCCGACAAGAGCTCAGCAACTTAGCTAGACCGCTCATAACAGCAGCCGTGCAGGAGTCTAAATCAAAGAGAAATACTCGACTATTAATATCGTTAATTGGCATAGCAACCGAGATTAGGCTAGGCCGGGAGCTGGTTTTAGCTTGGCCTCGCAGATTGGCGCCATGGCACAGCACAGCTAGTAGATCTGCGGTAGCTAACGCGGCTAGGGCCCGTTCAACGCCAATTGCCGTGGTAACTAGGACGCAATTAGCGTTTGTTGCTTCGTTGAAATTCGCGTCTGCAATGTAAAAAGAACAGCGCAAATGTAACTCAGACTTTCTTATAAAATAAATTAAAACCAACACTATAACATTTCAATGATTGAAAACTACTAACAGTAGTGTAACGCAAAATGCATCCCTGATTTTAATCAATGCATTTTTACGAGGGGTGTCCCAGAAGTAGTGTCGCTTTTGCTTGCTTCCACAAGTATTAATGCGTGTTAAAAAAATCATATGCCTTAAAAGTTAGCGGCTTATTTTAGCTTTCATGCCACGAAAGTCCGATTTTTATAAGTGCTTCCTGCTGAAAGTAGCATGAATTTGTTCGCATACCCTTAGCCATAGAAATGCACACCGCATAGTGCTTCTATGCTCACTCAGAAGAAAGCCACAAGTACAGCTGATCAGCATGAAGCACTTATAAAAATCGGACTTTCGTGGCATGAAAGCTAAAATAAGCCGCTAACTTTTAAGGCCTATGGTTTTTTTAACACACATTAATATTGCTTTTGTCATGCTATGTGTAACCATGGATGAATGAATAGAATGGATTGCTATTCTGGCTCTGGCTATTTTCGTTTTTGACTCTTTTGCATCCAGTTCCCCCCCGTGCCTTTTCATTGGTTGATGATTGCCATAGACAATTTTCGGCCTTTGCCCCTTTCTTTCGATGCACAAGCGCTTTCTTGTTAGTAAATAGAAGTTACTTGTGTTGAAATTGAACTTTGTTGAAATTCTCAGTTCTTTGCGCTTGTGCATCGAAAGAAAGGGGCGAAGGCCGAAAATTGTCTATGGCAATCATCAACCAATGAAAAGGCACGGGGGGGGGGAACTGGATGCAAAAGAGTCAAAAACGAAAATAGCCAGAGCCAGAATAGCAATCCATTCTATTCATTCATCCATGTGTGTAACAGTGGGCATGCAAAACGGAACGGGCCATAGAATTCTATAGCCAAGTGTTTGAATTAACTCGGGAAAAGCAAGCCATAGACAACTCGATTTGTCATGCAATAAGGAACGATGAGCCGGAATAGAAGGAACGGTTAGAGTTTTATTTGCAGAAATAATAAAAACAGACATTAATGAAGCACAGTTTAAGTCACAAATTGAAACCATCAAATATAAAAAGGTCAACTCTTTTCTTTAGCGTATTCGCTTCTGGCGTCGACATCCATCCCATTGGTAGCAAGTTTGATCGTAAAGAGCAAACCATCCATTTCTCGATCAATTGTTTTAAGGCTCACATGCGGCTTGTCAGAAAAGCTTCCAACTTGCCTCTGTGAAAAGCTCAAATCGTCCCTTCTATTTTGGCTCACCGTTCCTTCTATTTTGGCTCACCGTTTCTTCTATTTTGGCTCACCGTTCCTTCTATTTTGGCTCACCGTTCCTTCTATTTTGGCTCACCGTTCCTTCTATTTTGGCTCACCGTTCCTTCTATTTTGGCTCACCGTTCCTTCTATTTTGGCTCACCGTTCCTTCTATTTTGGCTCACCGTTCCTTCTATTTTGGCTCACCGTTTCTTCTATTTTGGCTCACCGTTCCTTCTATTTTGGCTCACCGTTTCTTCTATTTTGGCTCACCGTTCCTTCTATTTTGGCTCACCGTTCCTTCTATTTTGGCTCACCGTTCCTTCTATTTTGGCTCACCGTTTCTTCTATTTTGGCTCACCGTTCCTTCTATTTTGGCTCACCGTTTCTTCTATTTTGGCTCACCGTTCCTTCAATTCTATTTTGGCTCACCGTTCCTTCTATTTTGGCTCACCGTTCCTTCTATTTTGGCTCACCGTTCCTTCTATTTTGGCTCACCGTTCCTTCTATTTTGGCTCACCGTTCCTTCTATTTTGGCTCACCGTTCCTTCTATTTTGGCTCACCGTTCCTTCTATTTTGGCTCACCGTTCCTTCTATTTTGGCTCACCGTTCCTTCTATTTTGGCTCACCGTTCCTTCTATTTTGGCTCACCGTTTCTTCTATTTTGGCTCACCGTTCCTTCTATTTTGGCTCACCGTTTCTTCTATTTTGGCTCACCGTTCCTTCTATTTTGGCTCACCGTTCCTTCTATTTTGGCTCACCGTTCCTTCTATTTTGGCTCACCGTTTCTTCTATTTTGGCTCACCGTTCCTTCTATTTTGGCTCACCGTTTCTTCTATTTTGGCTCACCGTTCCTTCAATTCTATTTTGGCTCACCGTTCCTTCTATTTTGGCTCACCGTTTCTTCTATTTTGGCTCACCGTTCCTTCTATTTTGGCTCACCGTTCCTTCTATTTTGGCTCACCGTTCCTTCTATTTTGGCTCACCGTTCCTTCTATTTTGGCTCACCGTTCCTTCTATTTTGGCTCACCGTTCCTTCTATTTTGGCTCACCGTTCCTTCTATTTTGGCTCACCGTTCCTTCTATTTTGGCTCACCGTTTCTTCTATTTTGGCTCACCGTTCCTTCTATTTTGGCTCACCGTTTCTTCTATTTTGGCTCACCGTTCCTTCTATTTTGGCTCACCGTTCCTTCTATTTTGGCTCACCGTTCCTTCTATTTTGGCTCACCGTTTCTTCTATTTTGGCTCACCGTTCCTTCTATTTTGGCTCACCGTTTCTTCTATTTTGGCTCACCGTTCCTTCAATTCTATTTTGGCTCACCGTTCCTTCTATTTTGGCTCACCGTTCCTTCTATTTTGGCTCACCGTTCCTTCTATTTTGGCTCACCGTTCCTTCTATTTTGGCTCACCGTTCCTTCAATTCTATTTTGGCTCACCGTTCCTTCTATTTTGGCTCACCGTTCCTTCAATTCTATTTTGGCTCACCGTTCCTTCTATTTTGGCTCACCGTTCCTTCTATTTTGGCTCACCGTTCCTTCTATTTTGGCTCACCGTTTCTTCTATTTTGGCTCACCGTTCCTTCTATTTTGGCTCACCGTTCCTTCTATTTTGGCTCACCGTTCCTTCTATTTTGGCTCACCGTTCCTTCTATTTTGGCTCACCGTTCCTTCTATTTTGGCTCACCGTTTCTTCTATTTTGGCTCACCGTTCCTTCTATTTTGGCTCACCGTTTCTTCTATTTTGGCTCACCGTTCCTTCTATTTTGGCTCACCGTTCCTTCTATTTTGGCTCACCGTTCCTTCTATTTTGGCTCACCGTTTCTTCTATTTTGGCTCACCGTTCCTTCTATTTTGGCTCACCGTTTCTTCTATTTTGGCTCACCGTTCCTTCAATTCTATTTTGGCTCACCGTTCCTTCTATTTTGGCTCACCGTTTCTTCTATTTTGGCTCACCGTTCCTTCTATTTTGGCTCACCGTTCCTTCAATTCTATTTTGGCTCACCGTTCCTTCTATTTTGGCTCACCGTTCCTTCAATTCTATTTTGGCTCACCGTTCCTTCTATTTTGGCTCACCGTTCCTTCTATTTTGGCTCACCGTTCCTTCTATTTTGGCTCACCGTTTCTTCTATTTTGGCTCACCGTTCCTTCTATTTTGGCTCACCGTTTCTTCTATTTTGGCTCACCGTTCCTTCTATTTTGGCTCACCGTTCCTTCTATTTTGGCTCACCGTTCCTTCTATTTTGGCTCACCGTTTCTTCTATTTTGGCTCACCGTTCCTTCTATTTTGGCTCACCGTTTCTTCTATTTTGGCTCACCGTTCCTTCAATTCTATTTTGGCTCACCGTTCCTTCTATTTTGGCTCACCGTTTCTTCTATTTTGGCTCACCGTTCCTTCTATTTTGGCTCACCGTTCCTTCAATTCTATTTTGGCTCACCGTTCCTTCTATTTTGGCTCACCGTTCCTTCAATTCTATTTTGGCTCACCGTTCCTTCTATTTTGGCTCACCGTTCCTTCTATTTTGGCTCACCGTTCCTTCTATTTTGGCTCACCGTTTCTTCTATTTTGGCTCACCGTTCCTTCTATTTTGGCTCACCGTTTCTTCTATTTTGGCTCACCGTTCCTTCTATTTTGGCTCACCGTTCCTTCTATTTTGGCTCACCGTTCCTTCTATTTTGGCTCACCGTTTCTTCTATTTTGGCTCACCGTTCCTTCTATTTTGGCTCACCGTTTCTTCTATTTTGGCTCACCGTTCCTTCAATTCTATTTTGGCTCACCGTTTCTTCTATTTTGGCTCACCGTTCCTTCTATTTTGGCTCACCGTTCCTTCTATTTTGGCTCACCGTTCCTTCTATTTTGGCTCACCGTTCCTTCAATTCTATTTTGGCTCACCGTTCCTTCTATTTTGGCTCACCGTTCCTTCAATTCTATTTTGGCTCACCGTTCCTTCTATTTTGGCTCACCGTTCCTTCTATTTTGGCTCACCGTTCCTTCTATTTTGGCTCACCGTTTCTTCTATTTTGGCTCACCGTTCCTTCTATTTTGGCTCACCGTTCCTTCTATTTTGGCTCACCGTTCCTTCTATTTTGGCTCACCGTTCCTTCTATTTTGGCTCACCGTTCCTTCTATTTTGGCTCACCGTTTCTTCTATTTTGGCTCACCGTTCCTTCTATTTTGGCTCACCGTTTCTTCTATTTTGGCTCACCGTTCCTTCTATTTTGGCTCACCGTTCCTTCTATTTTGGCTCACCGTTCCTTCTATTTTGGCTCACCGTTTCTTCTATTTTGGCTCACCGTTCCTTCTATTTTGGCTCACCGTTTCTTCTATTTTGGCTCACCGTTCCTTCAATTCTATTTTGGCTCACCGTTCCTTCTATTTTGGCTCACCGTTCCTTCTATTTTGGCTCACCGTTCCTTCTATTTTGGCTCACCGTTCCTTCTATTTTGGCTCACCGTTCCTTCAATTCTATTTTGGCTCACCGTTCCTTCTATTTTGGCTCACCGTTCCTTCAATTCTATTTTGGCTCACCGTTCCTTCTATTTTGGCTCACCGTTCCTTCTATTTTGGCTCACCGTTCCTTCTATTTTGGCTCACCGTTCCTTCTATTTTGGCTCACCGTTCCTTCAATTCTATTTTGGCTCACCGTTCCTTCTATTTTGGCTCACCGTTCCTTCAATTCTATTTTGGCTCACCATTCCTTCTATTTTGGCTCACCGTTTCTTCTATTTTGGCTCACCGTTCCTTCTATTTTGGCTCACCGTTCCTTCTATTTTGGCTCACCGTTTCTTCTATTTTGGCTCACCATTCCATATTGCATGACAAATTAAGTTGTCTATGGCTTGCTGTCTCGAGTTGATTCAAGTGCTGGGCCATAGAACCCTATGGGCCGTTCCGTTTTGGATGTCCCCAGTTCCACATAGCATGACAAAAGCAATACTTGTGGAAGCAAGCAAAAGCGACACTACTTCTGGGACACTCCTCGTATAATGCATATTAGCGACTTTCTTACCGTAGATGAATCCGTCGGGCAAGCAGCTTGCGGCATCCGTTTCGGGCAGAAGATTCAGCATGCCGTGCTGATGTTTTTCATTAGAGCCAAGAAGTATGCCGCCGTAATGTTTCGGCACTGGACACTTTGGCGGTAGGAAAGGCTCCTGTCTGAGACTGTTGTAAATTGGTTTTAATGTTTTATAGACAGGATAAATGCGGGGTGGATAGGCTAGAAATAGGGTATATGGGATGGAAGTGAGGTAGATGGGGTACAAGTAGGGTAGATGGGTTAGAAGTGGGGTAGAAGTGGGGTAGATGGGGTAGAAGTGGGGTAGAAGTCGGGTAGATGGGTTAGAATTGGGGTAGAAGTGGGGTAGATGGGGTAAAAGTAGGGTAGAAGGGCTACAAGTCTGGTAATTTGGGTAGAAGTGGGGTAGATGGGGTAGAAGTGGGGTAGATGGGATAGAAGTGGGGTAGATGGGGTAGAAGTGGGGTAGATGGGGTAGAAGTAGGGTAGATGGGCTACAAGTCTGGTAAATTGGGTAGAATTGGGATAGATGGGATACCTGGAAAAAAGCAGGGAAAGGTCACGGTAGATCCAAGTGATGAGGTACTAGGAGTGTTGGGTAAAGTACATATACAAATTAAATAACCAGTTAAAATTTGAGTTATGATCCAAAGGCATCGATCGAATTCTTGACTACATTCGAGTTAAGCCTCACCCAAAATTGTTTTGCCGCGCTGCAGCTGCTTCTTCGCTCGCCGTGCGGGACCCCGGACTTGAGCAGGTCAATCGGCTCTCAGTGGCGGCGGCGGCGGCAGCGGCAGTGGCCGAGGATTCAATGGACGATTCACCACAACTGCTGCAACTTTCCGGATCCGACATCTCTTCGGAGACGAGCACTAAAAAAACCGGAAAAATTAGAATTAAAAAAATGATTCTAGCTACAGAACAATTTGAACTTCAGTTACCTACAAATGACGATCCATCTAGTCATCTAGTGAGCACCCTGCTGCTTCCATCTAGTCATCTAGTGAGCACCCTGCTGCTTCCATCTAGTCATCTAGTGAGCACCCTGCTGCTTCCATCTAGTCATCTAGTGAGCACCCTGCTGCTTCCATCTAGTCATCTAGTGAGCACCCTGCTGCTTCCATCTAGTCATCTAGTGAGCACCCTGCTGCTTCCATCTAGTCATCTAGTGAGCACCCTGCTGCTTCCATCTAGTCATCTAGTGAGCACCCTGCTGCTTCCATCTAGTCATCTAGTGGACACCCTGCTGCTTCCATCTAGTCATCTAGTGAGCACCCTGCTGCTTCCATCTTGTCATCTAGTGAGCACCCTGCTGCTTCCATCTAATGGACATCTGCTCTGCTTAAGTAGTAAACAGTTGCTACCCACATCCAGAGTCTCGGTCTCCATACCACACTCACACTTAGAAACCTGATCCAAAGGCACGCAAACCTTGCCGATGTATCTTCCATTTTCGTCTCGAGCATCGTACAGCTCAAATTGAAAATCATTTGTCATCTTTCGAAAGAAACCAGTGTAGGACTGGCTGTCCGAGTCCAGAACAACTAGACTGCCTCGCCCTGGTAGCTCCATGGTAGGGCAGGAAGTTTCATTTTTATTAGCAAAATGGATTGTGCAATGGCCCAGCAACTGAGGATCTGGGAGGCTGGCCAGCAACTGTGGATCTGGGAGGCTGGCTCAGCAACTGAGGATCTGGGAGGCTGGCCCAGCAACTGACACTCTGAGAGGCTGGCCTAGCAACTGGGGATCTGAAAGGCTGGCCATCAACTGTGGATCTGGGAGGCTGGCCCAGCAACTGAGGATCTGGGAGGCTGGCCCAGCAACTGAGGATCTGGGAGGCTGGCCCAGCAACTGAGGATCTGGGAGGCTGGCCCAGCAACTGAGGATCTAGGAGGCTGGCCCAGCAACTGAGGATCTGGGAGGCTGGCCCAGCAACTGACACTCTGAGAGGCTGGCCTAGCAACTGGGGATCTGGCAGGCTGGCCTAGCAACTGGGGATCTGGGAAGCTGGCCTAGCGACTGAGGATCTGGGAACTCGAAGGGTCTGAGTGGCCGGTTGCATATCGGGATATTGAATAAAATAATTACAAACACGAAAACTAAACAAAAGTATTTCTAAAACAGGCAAGTAAAAGTGCATTTTTTAAGCAATAAATATTTAACAGTTGCATATCTACGGATAACAGCAGAAAACTGCTGAATTATAAAAACAAGAAAAGTCGGAACTTGTAAGCGCATAGAGATTATGTCGGCACAAGTTAATTAAGCATTTAACTCTGACACTGGCTCTGCTGCTTTAGAATCTGGCGATAACTTTGCCTCAAATCCTCAAACTGGTCCTCACTAACGGAGCATTTAGCATAACTAGCCAACACATCCGCCACAGTCAGCTGATCAAAGGTATCAGCGTCTTGCACAATCAACTGGCCGGATAGTTCGGCCACAGCAACGCAATAAGCAGAATCTGGACAATATCGAGCCGGTTGCCTAGGAAACAAACAGACGCGCAATCTGCCACAGCTGTCATCACTGTCCGACAGTGTCCGGCCGGCAATTAGATTGTGAGGCACATTGGCACGCTGACAAGCAACAACTGCGGACATGACTCGACTATGCAGCAAGTTTACTGAGTCCTGCTCGCCACTATCCAACTCAAACACCATAGTCCTGACTGGCATTCTATCCAGAGGAAAAGTGTACAGACCAATATCCGAATCTAATGGGACAATTTCACAGCCGGTTGCTAGGCAAACTGGTTCGCTGCGCCACAGGTGTAAATGCAAATGATTAACAGACGCATAGGCTAATAAACTATTGAAGCCAAGCCGATACCGAGTGCCCGGTGTTAACAATAACAGGTGCAAACCCGACATCAAAGCGAACGGTGTCAGGCACTGATTGAGCTGCAGCTCACAGTCTGGAACAATCACATAGTGCTGCCGGTCTATCGGCGATATGTTCACAAACAGCTGCACCCTGGGCAGAGGTTTCGAACCCCAGGCCTCGTGCCACAATTTCACTGTGATCTCCGTTCGATCAGCTTTGCCAAAATGAAATCCGGATGGATTAAATGGCGCATTTAATCCATCCACATTGTTGGCATGAACTCGTCTGGTAGCAAATCGACTGGGATTGAAATAAGCAGAAATTTCTTTGTTGAGTTGACGCGATTTGACATTGTCCGGCTGATAACGGAGCAGGTGCTGGCGGGCCTGAGCAGTTAAGGGTGATAATGTTATTGGTTGAGGTTGATTTCTTTTGGTTGAGGGTGATTCCTATTGGTGGAGTCACTGGAGTGTTTTCTATCGATTGAGGATGATTTTTATTGGTTAAGGGTGATTCCTATTGGTGGAGAGTGTTTTCTATTGATTGAGGATAATTTTTATTGGTTAAGGGTGATTCCTATTGGTGGAGAGTGTTTTCTATTGATTGAGGATGATTCTTATTGGTTAAGGGTGATTCCTATTGGTGGAGAGTGTTTTCTATTGATTGAGGATGATTTTTATTGGTTAAGGGTGATTCCTATTGGTGGAGAGTGTTTTCTATTGATTGAGGATGATTTTTATTGGTTAAGGGTGATTCCTACTGGTGGAGAGTGTTTTCTATTGATCGAGAATGATTTTTATTGGTTGACGGTGATTCCTATTGGTGGAGTGTTTTCTATCGATTGAGGATGATTTTTATTGGTTGACGGTGATTCCCATTGGTGGAGTGATTTCCATCGATTGAGGATGATTTTTATTGGTTGAGGATGATTTTTATTGGTTGAGGGTGATTTGCACTGGTTGTAGGCGATTTTTAATGGTTGAGGTGATATTTATAGCTTCCAGGCGGTTGTTATAGATTTAGTGCGATTTTGATAGTTTCTTGCGATTTTCAAAGGCTTAGGAAGGTCTCCTATCGTTAAGGCACCTTCTATTGGTTTAGGGCCAGTTTTTAATCGTTTAGGTCGATTTTACTGGTTTAGAAAGCAAAAATGCATGTACTTTGTACATGATTTAAGCTAATTTTTAATTTCAATCAACGGTTCATACTTAGAAAGTGCTACTTAGAAAATATCTCACCAGCCAGCCCTGTTCCAGCAAATTAGGCAGCAATTGCTTCTCAGATTCGGGTACATTATCACTATCGGAATTAGAAATCAACAAATCAGCATCTGAGTACACAATAAACGGAGCAGACAGTGCCGAGTTGTCGGGCTCGGCTGTATATTCGATTCGCATTCTTTTATTTGATGAAGCTGGGTCGATACTAAGCTGAAAGAGTCCAACGGGGGACAGATACTCGTACATATTGATATGATAAAATATATTCATACACATGACATTCCAAGCTACGGAGAGTCGCCTCATACTCATACACACGGCATGCACACGCTCACTAAAGGTGTACACACGGATATTGACTTACTAAGACAGAAAACAAAGACAGAGAAAAATGATGCTTTTTAACAAGCACTCGATCGAATATATTTTAAGCGAGCCAGATAAAGAATGTACAATTCACAGAGGACGAAAGCAATGTTATGGCAATATGATTACTTCCTTACCGGGTCCTTAACATTTTAATAGTATAGTATAGTAGCAATAGTTAACTAGCGTATATAAAGAACTTAAGTAAATATAAAGTACTAATACACTTTAACACATCTTTCACATAAGCTACGCACATACTAGCAAATGATAGCATATGAAAATTTGCCACATTCAAGAGAGACTATGAAATGGACATTATTGAAGCAATAAGTATTAACAAAAAGAACAATTAATACACCGATTAACAGTATGCATTCATTTAAAACATTAAATCATAAAATATGGTCAATAAACGCATTAATAGTTAGTAAAATTCATTAATTCACTTCTCAGACACGTCCAACGATCGATATGGAACGCCTCGTTCGCTCAGCATTCTCTGCACATGCCTTGGCAACGTGCCAGACACAGAAACAGCATAAATGCCCTTTTGAAACTTGGAGATTCTCTGCCATCGAGCTACCCAAGAATCGTCTGGCGACATAAGCCCAATCATGCCGTCAAAATTTGCCGATGTACAATCGTACACCATGTCCTTGTTGTCCTTCAGGCTGAGAAAATCTTCGCAGTTATCGCAACCGTCCACTTCGAATTGGGTGAACGTTTTTATTAGGCCGCAAATCATGCAGGCTCGAAGATTGCGCAACTCGTTTGGAACGGTTTCTATGGACATTTTCAGTGCAGCATGCATGATATTGACGAATGGACATTGTGTCTGCGATTGTGGCTTGTAAGAATGGAAATTGTGTCTGTGATTGTGGCTACGGGAATGGACATTGTGTCTGCGATTGTGGCTTATGGGAACGAACATTGTGTCTGTGATTGTGGCTATGGGAATGGACATTGTGTCTGTGATTGTGGCTATGGGAATGGACATTGTGTCTGTGATTGTGGCTATGGGAATGGACATTGTGTCTGCGATTGTGGCTATGGGAATGGACATTGTGTCTGCGATTGTGGCTATGGGAATGGACATTGTGTCTGCGATTGTGGGTATGGGAATGGACATTGTGTCTGTGATTGTGGCTACGGGAATGGACATTGTGTCTGTGATTGTGGCTACGGGAATGGACATTGTGTCTGTGATTGTGGCTACGGGAATGGACATTGTGTCTGTGATTGTGGACATTGTGGCTTGGGAGAATGTCTGTGACTGTGATTGTGGCTACGGGAATGGACATTGTGTTTGTGCCTTATGGTCTGAAAATTATCTTTGAATTTTGTACATTTTTTAACTGTATAAACTTATGTTCAAATAAGGAAAACATGTAAAAATTCCCATTTCCAACATTAGCGGGAAAGACGCATCAACACAAAATTTATTCAACTATTACATTCTTTGACATTAACAGACAGCCAACTGTAACTGTAGCATCATTTTTTCTGTTCTACAACGCCCGACAATAATGCGACACGTTCCAGTGAATCGGTTGCCATGGAGATGCCGGCATCGCGACGCTCGGGATTAAACGCGGCGGTCACCTGTTCTATCAGACGGTGCCGATCATTATTACTTAAAGTAGTAGTAGCATCAGTATTTAACTGCGATGTTTCCATTGTTGATGCCGCTGCATTATTGCGCTGAGCATAGAACGCGTAGAGCTCCGTGTTGCACGAGTTGGTCCGTTCCACAGCATCTTTTACTTGGCTGCTAATCTGTTGGGAATGAACAGCAAGGCATTTAATTGGTCCAAACAACAAACATACTTTGGGGGGATGTGTAGCTCAGTCATACATGCGCAACACCCGGCCGAGCCGGCGAAGGGCCCAGCCAAGGTAAGTCGCAAAAATGCCTACCCCAAAAGTACAGACGTCGTACTAATTAGATGACGAGGTATTTAACTCTAATAATAAAGTCATAATTACTCCTGCCGTTTACCCAGAATTACAATAATTTCTGTTCATTTTTTTATTGGTAAGTCTCATATATGAGCTCAGTGATTGATGTGTCTAAGTCTAGCATCACCGGCATCACAGTGCAGCAGAGCCATCCAGCCACGAACGTGCAGGTAACATAAGTAAAATAGGGAAAAAAGTGACTCTAGACAACTTTAAAACGACGAGATGTCACGGAACAAGTCGACAAAAAGTTGTCAAATTTGAGGCCTTTTATTGTCTGCGACTCAGAAACGGCTCTGGGTGGCGTTAGAGTTGCTTAAGAATCACTGAGTTGCGGCTAAAGCGCATCTGTGTCCCTTTATCAAATCAGAATTACATAGTGCAATTCAAAAAACTCTATTTAGTCTACTTGAATAAGTAGAAAGTTAACACGACTTTTGGACGACTTTTTCATGACTCATACAATTCTGCAACTCATGTGATGCGCACTTGTGACTCAACAATAGCAATTATGTCGCATTGTAGTCGTTTGAGTGGTTAAAAAGTCGCTTAAATCACCAGCGAGTTTGCAATGACTCTAGTAGTAACGCTTTTAATGACCTGCCAATGGGAATGTCAGGACCGCTGTACACACGGTGAGTATAAATGCCTGATGTATCCCTGCACATGTCTGTGTGTCTGGGGTCAACAGATTGGGTATTATCAGCTAGAAAACACACCTGTTTTTTGTTGACTCTCTTTCCAATTATCTTTTTATCTTTTGTCGCTTTGGTCTTGCTAGATCCATTAGCATGTTGATGCTGCACTGATTTCTGTTTTCCATTTTGTTTGCCCATATTGACTGACTTCTACTGCTCCTAACAGGAATTCTGAAAAAAAAGATTATGACACTACTTATTAATACACTCGTAAAATACAAATTGACCAAATTATTACAATCAATGTTGTTTCACTAAAGAAAAGATCATGAGCTTCAGGCTTAAGCTTAATACTAAATAGTTCATAATTTTTTTGTTTTCAAAGTGCAATATTATTTACTATACATACATGTATATAGTTATGCTTAACCTAAATTCTGAAACCAAACAAAAAATAAAATTCTACTCAGACAACTTGTCCATTATATATTTTCTTAACCTATTTCTTCTCAAAAATTACAAGCACTTTTCATTTGTGTAATGCAAAATAATACATCACTGTTGCAACACTATACAAATATGTTTACAGTAGTTTCTCTGCTTATAATAAAAAATAGACTAGACCATAAACCATACACTAAAAATAGTAACATATTCTAGAAACTTCTCTTAGAATCCCAAGGCTATAAATAGAAACACTCCTTACTGTAATAAAACCAAGTCTTTTTCCTCTCTCTCTCTCTCTCTCTCTCTCTCTCTCTCTCTCTCTCTCTCTCTCTCTCTCTCTCTCTCTCTCTCTCTCTCTCTCTCTCTCTCTCTCTCTCTCTCTCTCTCTCTCTCTCTCTCTCTCTCTCTCTCTCTCTCTCTCTCTATGTAATAAATAGGAAAATATATTGGTTGTTGCACAAAATACTTTGACATAAAAATGCACACATGTTTCATACACATATTGGCATATCTTGAATTGATTGATAGACAGTTTACTACTTTTATATACCACAATGAACAATGATGTATCTTAATATTATATTACAGATAAAGACTTTAGTAACAAGACTTTAGTGGGTGTCACATGACTTGCCAATATACCCCATTGGGAAATAATTACTTTAACTGTGTTAATGGCATATGAAAACAGTCAAAAATAAATGGAAAAATAATTGTTGATTTAGTAATAAGAGGGTTTTAATTGATAGTTATGGCACAGTTGTGACATAGTTATAACTAATAGCCATACCAAATGTGCCAAAGGACAGTTAAAAAATTATAAATGTAGTAGTGGTACAGCTAGCAAAATTTTAGAATTTGCTAAGACAATTATTTCTATATAATGCAATTCTACAGATATGCAGACTGGAATTTAAAGATCTAGTTCTACTTATCATTTGCTTTTAATGCTTTAGTCTATCCAAGGTGTACCAGTCAATCTGGCACTAGACAATGGAAGATATGTGTCAACTGAATTGTCCCAATAGCCATTATGAACCTCCAAGAATATTTCTACAGTCAAGACTGCATGTAGTACAAACATTCACTAAGAAACCAGGCCTTTAAAAATATAGCTTAAAATTTTTGGTATATGGACGTTTTTGCTAAAATCGATCACATACCTACTGACAGACCATTTTTAGTATATGGATTTCTGCAATGTTTCCAATCCTTTAAAATAATAGCCACTCACACTCCTAGCAAACTGTAAGTTTTTGTTGTTGAAGGATCCCAGGAAAAAGCATTTTTTGCCTCTATCTTACTGAAACAAGTGAATGCAAGAGTTTGCTAAAGTGCTGTCATATTCTTGCTGCAAACTCTTAATTGGCAATATTTTAGCAGTCCTATCAAAGAAAATTCTAATAGGTATGAAGCTACAACATAGCAACAGACAACAATCCACTAAGAAGCAACCAAAAGATTGTAATTCTGATTTGGACAATCAGTCTGAAAGAACTGAAAAAAATAGTACAAACTAGGTAAATTCCTACAACAATGATACCTTTAATTACAGTGAAAAATTCAAGAAAAACTACAGATTTAGAATCCAACAAGAAAACCAAAGTTTGCCAAATCCTATTGGTTTAATGCATGAATTTTATCAATTGTCACCACTTTGAAGACATCGAATGTGAATTTGGTAATGAACTAGAAATATAGCACTGATAAGGATATTATTCTCTGATCAAAGTTTGCAAATCAATTTTGCTGCCTAGAAAATCTAAAAGCAAGCTCTAATAGCCTTTCAAAAATGTAATAAGTCAATATAGACAATACAGGTTAACAAAATGTGCCCATTAAAATTGTCAAAAATTCTATTTCTGAAAATTCAAAGATTTTTTGAGATAAAAGTAATAATTGTATATTGTTCCCATGTACTTTTTATCTAAGTATCCATGCATCAATTTTGAAAAACTATAGGTTTCCCTGATCAAAATTTATACTTTAAGAAAACCATATATATAATATTTACCAACAAAACTATGTTGTCTTATTGCTCCACAACAAAATGTAGCCTGGCTTTGATTCCAAATGCAAAACAATGTGAGCAGGGAAACTTGCTAATATTATTCATAATGAATTTTGGAGTTACAATAATCAATAAGAAATCAGTGAGTCTTTGCCAAAACTATGACAATTCAAAGGCTATAGAGACATTGGATACATTTAATATCCCAAGAATTTTATGCACTGCAATATATTGGCTTCAACTAGTTGTGCTAGCAAGATTTCAAAAACTCTTTTTTCAAAAGTTTTTTCAAAGTTTTAAAGTTTTAAGAAGTTTTTTTCAATTTTAACAAGGTTTTTTTAAAAATGAGTGCTAACTTCAATTTGCTTATTGCTATGACTAGATGATGCATAGATATATCATCTAAAAGCAGTAATAGTTCACAAGGAGATTGCAATTGCTTGTGGTTATTGTCTATTACATTTTATATGCAATGTACATGCTTAATTAATAGATGATTTAGCTATAGATGCCTTAGCTACAATAGCATTATTGCACAATAGTATCAAGGACTCTGTTATTCTAATATACTCAAACTTACTCTGAGTGAATAGTGAATTCCACTCAGTGCCACTATGATCTAAGTGGCAGAATTAAAAATTTCTAATGATAGTAGTTTATATTCAAAAACATTCATAAGATAAACTATTGCATTTTTGTGAAATTTCTAATATTGAATTATATATATGCTTATATACCAATAATTGTCAATTTTGTACTTTAGCTTCTATCTACTAAACATTCTAGAAACTTATAAAACTATATTGCTTTATTTAGTATAGCAATTAAATCTAAGTTACCATGTAATCAAATTTTATTAAGCAAGAGAAGCATAGATCTTATCTAAAGGGAAAGGTAGCAATATAATGCTATATATGATCATAACCTTATGAAATAAATATAGATTCTTTTTAAGCATTTACTCTTTTAATATTTTGCAAAACAAAAAAATCTATGTTGGTTGACTTTTTTGAGTTAATATTGTTGTTTATTGTTTTGCCTATCCTTGTAATTTAGTTGTTTGCCCCCTCCCTTTTTGCTGCTTTAAAAAGTTCAAGACATGAAAAAGCAGCTACTTAATAGGAATTAGTGAGCCATGGGATTGTTAGCAATCTTATCAGTTATGGCCTCCTTAGCTAAAACTAAAGGCCTAGCTTGTTGCTTGGCATGCCATTAAAATTACAAATAAAAACTTCTACTATGGCCACTGCCTACTGCCTGTCTAGACTCTGGAAGGGGCTTGTGGTCTTAGTGAGTGCTTGTAAGGGATTGATAGAGAATGGGAAAGAGGTGGAGAAAGGCTCAAATGGCTAATAAATAAAAAATAATAGGCTTTCAGCATGCTTATGATTAGAAAGCTAGAAGCCAAAGGATGAGAGACTTTGTGACTTTTGAGAGATAGCTACTGCAATTCTAATAAGTGTATCTCAAATTGAGAGACCATTATCTATCTAGGGTCTGGGGTTTTTCAACAACCCTACTAGCCTATCCAAACCCTGATACCCTACCCCCTATGATGACCTATGCCAAGGTAAGATATGTTGATAGGGATAAGGAAAGTGCATATATATAGTAGGCTCATTCCATATAAGCATGGTCGTAACATGACAGGTTATTTTTACTTATAAAATGAAATCTAATAATAGAATATACTAAACCAATATTTTAAATGAAAGATTATTTTGTCTAGAATATATTTATAGAGTTTCATATAGATATCATCATTAGTATAGATGCTATTAAACCTTAAATGACACTTATGGTCGTAACGACAGGATTTTTGACATATAGAAACTAAAAGGTAAAAGTCTTATAACATTTTTCATTTTTGATATTTTGCAATACATTTTTAAAATTTGACTAAGAACATCTTTAGATAAAAAACTCCTAGAAATTCTGCTTAAGCTTAAAACTGAGTTCTTACCAAGCAAATACACCCAAGAAAAATGCAAACTTTGTGGCAGAGATTCAGGCAATAATATCTTACACTATACAACGGAATGTGTCGGTATACTAGATGTCAGGAAAAAATACTTTAACCAAAGCCACCTGAGCACAAGACACTTTTACAGTTTAGGCTATGCTACAAACGAAAACAAAAATAAAAAAGATTTGCTAGCTATCGAGAAGATCTATAAACTCATAGCAAATCTCCCTCCTTAACCGACATGAAAATTATAGAGAACACCATGTGTACCACGCTGTTGCTGACCATCTTACACCAATTGAATCCCTGGTTACCTTGATACTTTACTTGCTATTCCCTCTTGCTACTATGCATCTCTTGCTATTAAGTCCCTACCCCTCTTCGAGTAAACAATACCGGTGCAATCTATCCCGTATTACGCGTTTATTTATGTAAAAATTTTCTTTTTCTAATCGCGCCTTATTTTTATTTAAGCACTCTATTTTTGGTTATTTCTTTCTTACATATTTGCTTCAAAAATACCCTTCATATTTAATGCCTAATAATTGCCAGCAATCCTTTCATCTGATTTTTTTGTCTGATTAATACATATAAACTTATTTTTATCACCTACGAATTCAAGTGACACCATACTTGTCTTTTAATTCCTTACTTAAATACTTTTTGCTTTGTTTGCCGTTAAAGATTTTTGAAGTTTCGTAAAAAAAAAAATTGGCGCCCTTTCAAATACTATATTATTGTAAAACTCGCCGCACAGATCCCATTCTATCGAAATAATATTAATATTAAATACACTGACATATACTGGCCAAACAGGCTTCTTGCCTGAGCCAAATTACTACTACTACTTTAGAAATCATACTCTTTTATTAGAATATATAAACTCAAAAGGCAACAAAGATACAAAAGAAAAGGCAGCCTTATGGTCATAACATTATGGTCGTAACATATTTTTTTCTGTCAATTCAGTAACTTTGAGGTACTAATACATTAAAAATATAATAGATTATTTGGTCACCAATGCTTTTATCTGATGATGCAAGTACTATACTTTTATCTATAGTTTGTTTCAACCTTCAAAAGCTTTCTATTTGTTTTTAAAAGGTACAAAATCTTAATGATGTCTTTTGCTTTGAAAAATGTCCAAATTTTTACAAAAATGACTTTTTGCCAATTGATAACATACTAATCCAACATTTTACCATTCCTTTATTCTTAGATTGTATATATTGCACAATATAAACATTTGGTAAAAAAAGGCTAATTAGGCAATGGCAAGCAAAAATATTGACTTTTTTCTATTTTCCAAATATGTCCATCTTATATGGAATGAGCCAGTACAAGTATAAACAGTTCAAATAAATTCCTTTCTGTCATTATAAATGATTTTTTAATATATGGTGAGTTTTCTTCACTCTATCTCTAAGCATAGCATGCATTGACTTTGCTTTGGTTATGGCATGCTAAAAGTCTTTGAACAAAATGTCTTGTTCCAAGTAAAATGTTGTTTTAAAAATAATAATAGGTGCTGTTACTGTTCATTATATGGCATAAGCACATATAACATATATGGTATAAGGCCTAGGCCACTGCCTAGGCCTAGCAAGATTTCAAAGTAGGCCTACAATTTCAAAACAAAACTTTATGTAGGCCTACTTAAGGAAGGATTGTCTAACAAAAGAATAGGCCCTATTGAACTAAAAAATCATAGGTCATCTTCAATCTATTGATTGCACTCTGCATGCATATAACATAGCTATTAGTAACTAGGCTAGCTAAGTTTCTGTTTATAATGAGGCAGTGTAATATATTTGCTTTACAGTATGAAATATGGCTTTATTTTCAGTTTACACGAACCATTGCTTTCTTAGAAATTACCATATTCAAATTTCCACCAAATAGTAATATTTTTGTTTTAACATTGTGTGCACAAATAATATTGTAGAAAATCAAAGTTTGTTTTAAATATATATACGAAATGGTATAAATAGGAGCCCAGATGGGGCCAAGAAAAGCAACTTACTCGCTTGCTAGAATAATATTGAAGCAATAAGTTCACTCAATAAGAAATCTTGAAGAGATTGCCTCAGGGCAATAATAGAGAAATTGCCTCAAGGCAGAAGAACCACTTCATAGTGAGAGAAGATCACCTCAGGGCAGAAAAGGAGCATAAGCTGTGACCCTCTGATCCAGGGAACGCCTAGGACTGAGAGAATAATACTTTAGGGGAAGTATAGGAATAGAATAGGCCTAGACAGTGCCAATAGACCGCTCAGGCTAGAAAGTACAATAGAAGTACAAACGCTACCATTAGATAAGTAGATGCTACCAATATTATTAGTACATTTATGCAAAAAGTACATTAAGTAGAAAGACAGAATTAACAGGCCTGCAACAACTTTGGTGGCAGCTAGTACGGCTAGCAAAAGAATAATAAAGAGCCCTGCAACAAAAACTTAGTACAAATTAAAATATACAAAGCAGACAATGTGAATGAATACGTCTAGTAGGCCAAATTTCTTTTTAAAAGCTACAATCAATTACCAAAGACAAAGTAGTATATTTGCAATTATATTACTGCGGATTCCCCATTATACTGAGCTATTCCATTTAAAATCCACTGTGGATTCCGCATTTTACTGGGTGCCAGTAACAGGGGTAACTAGGACCTAGGCCTATTTAGGCCATGTAGTTAAAGACCTATTCATAAAAATTAAATCATTGATTATATACAGTACATTCAAATTCATTCAGTTTTAAAATTTCGAAAATGTATAGTTAACGCATAACAGTCAAAAACAGACGCGTTCTATCTTGTTAGGCTGTCCAGTGAGTTTTCTAAAGTTTATGGTATCCTATTTTTTCTTGTCTAGCATGATAGAGGGTCTTGAGTGATTTCCAAAATGGCCAAGATTGTTAAGATTGGTCAAGTGATAAAAAAGTTATGGCTATTTAAAGATTCAAAATTTGCGTTTTTTTAGATATAAAAATTACACTATGGGCTTGTTCCCTTTTTGATATCAGTTTTGAAAAAAGGTACTTTAGTAGAGTGTAAAATAGTCATTTTTTGTCCAAATTTGCTACTTTTGGTCTTATTTCAAAGATCTACTTGTTTTGCTTCTTTTGCCATGCTTTTTCTGTCATTACATGGTTGGATATGAAAAATATGCTTACATGTTGTTACAAAAGTTGAAAAAAATGGCATATGCCGGAGCATGATTTTTTAATTCTTTTGTCAGTAAGTTAGAAACTATCCTGCCTTTTGTAGTGAGACTTTGCAAATTAAAGGTAAACAGTGGTTTGTACTCATAGATAAATTTTGGAGTTTCTATTTAGGGTGGAACATTTTTTAAAAACTTTTTATCTCTATTTTTGTCACTTATTTTAGCTTTTTGGCTCATCCGGGCAAGTTTTTAGAACTTTTTTGTCTACAAGTTGAAAAATATCTTGGTTTCAGCAGTGAAACTTTACATTTATATGACAAACAGTTGTTTCTACAACTGTGTGTACCTTCTTTCTTTATATGTAGGTTATAGAAAACATTTTCTACTTTTTTGTTGCCTTTTTATCACTGTTTTTTAGCTTTTTGGCATATCTGCAGCACATTTTCTGTTTGATTTTGTCCATCAGTTCACAAGACACAATTATTTTGCAAAAGTGTATATTTAATTTTAAATTTAAGTTAACCTTAAAAGTAAACAAGTTAAAGATCATTTACTAGATTTAGGCTCAGTCTTCAGGCATGGTCATAACTCGTGCAAGACTCATAGTCATATCATACATAGTCATTTAGGCTCAGGGGACTTCAGTCAACTCTCAAGAAGTTAAGTTGAAACAATTATTCATTATATATAATTATATGTATAATATATGTTAATTATATTATACTTATACTATAACATATAGTTATACAGTCTCATAGCTATATATATAGTCCTGGCTGGCCTATGCCAGGCTAGGCCTAGGGTTCATACTATCTTGTACTTGTAACTGAGACAGTGAAAGTCAAACTGGTTAGTCATTTTAGTCCATTTATAATTACATATTATAATTATTATTTACCTTTCTGACCCCTGCTCTTTTTACTGCATTCCAGCTACTGAAGTAGTGAAGATACAAAAGCTACAATTGCTTTTCTACAATTGCCAGATTTATTGTCAACTGAACTGTTTTATTTAGTTTAGTGTCCTCGTGTCCTTGACCCCACTCCCACTTGTCCAAGTCCAATGGATCGCCTGATCCCCATCTCCATTGAGAGAGCCATCAAATTTGTCGATAAAGCCAAGGCCAAGGGCGAGAATGGCGCCAGTCGAGCGACCCGCCTCCTGCGTGCCATGGGCCTTCCCCCCACAGCTGTCAGCTTGCGTTCGAAGGAGGCCCTTCTGCGCAAGGTCGAACGTGAGAGGGGCAATGCTGTGGTCCTGCGTCGGCGCCACTATGAGGAGGTGGCTGCTGGGAAGCCCTCGTCGTACGAAAATTACGTCAAGGGTGACCTGGATGTACCGAACGTTCTGCTGCAGGAGCTACAGCAGCTGTCCGTGACGCCTAAGCGTGATATCACTGGTGGTGAGCAGCAGCAGAGTGATGACAGCGATGCCAACAATACTGACGATGCTCAGGCTGCTGCCACACCTGGACGCGGTGCTGCTGCTGCTGCTAGTGCTACGTCTGCTGTGTCGGGCATGTCCATAGACGAACAGTTGGGCGTGGAGGCAGCTCTGAAGGAAATCATCGATGAGCTTCGTGCCCAGCTGCTGGAAAAGCAGCAGGAGCAGCAGAGGCTGGAGCGCCGTCTTGCCAGACGACTCCCTCGAAAGGTGGTTTCCCATCAGCTACCAGGCGACTGCCAGGGATCACTTGTTGGGATAGCTATATACTGATTACTGGGGGTCAGAAATTCAGCAGCTTTCCAATGGAAGCCTCCACAGTGACCCCCAAGGCTGAAATAAATCATGACTGCATTAAGTTTCACTTCTCCTTTCTATTTTTTGCAATAAAGAACTAAAAAGTAATGAAAAATTCGTTTTTTCATATTTTCTATGTAAGTAGTACAAAGTAGTTTGCATGCACATGAATGCAGGAAAAACAAAAAGAAAAGTTTCTCAAAACGGACACACAATGAGTGGGCTGCACACGTTTCATCTATTTTACATTTCAATAGGGGCGAAGAATGTGCAAATACAACTGCGTCGGTCTGTTTAAAAAAAAATGACAAGCCTTTTTCTATTTTAAATGGCAAAATACATGTAGAAGTATAAAAAATATAAAGTTCAATAACTTTTTTCGGACAACACCGATGCACAAGCAGTTCTTTGCGAACGGCTGGTATGAAGTGCCACTTTCATACATTAAACTGAATTAGTGCGTCGGAGATCGACTAAATACTTTTTTTGGGCAACAAAATTTTTTATCGCTTTATATAGTCCATAAAAAAACTTTTTTTCTTTCAAAAATACAGTTACTGGTTTGTCTTAAATGTGAACATTGCATATTAGTAGCGAAACTTTGTTAAAATGTACCCTTTTGTGGAAAAAAAAACTTTTTTTGAAATGTGATTTTCATTTCAAAATGGAGCCAATGCGATTCGTTACCGTAAAATGTATCCACTTTGACTGGTCACCGCATTAATTGTAGTGCATTGTTTTGTCTCCATTTTTTTTTTAAATAACAACAGTGTTCTTTACTTTTTAGGGTATACTTTGGTTTTTCTTTATGTGCAATACTTTTTTTCTGGTACGCCAACAAAAAATATCATTTTTTGCTAAAATTCGTGTTTTTTTCAACTTACGGTAATCTCACTGGACAGTCTAATCTTGTACTTATTCCTCCCAACGTTCCAATTCCAATACAACTAGGCGTAGTGTAGCATACCATAGTGTCATAGTGTCAATGTGTCAATGGCTGAGTGGAAGAGTGGGTCAATGCCTAGCAAAAAGCTACCCGCACCCGCAGCCGCAATGAATGCATCATGCATGATCTAGACTTTTCACGCGGTCACGCGCGCACTATATAAATTTTTCAAACAAAAAATTTGTTTGAGTTACCCATTTTAACAAAAACTTAGCAAGCAACTTACTCATTTGAGTTTGAATTAAACTTTTTGCAATACGTACCGTTTTAAGTTACATAAAACTTTATTTTACACTTTAACGGGTTTAACTGATTTACAGTATGTTCTAGTTCAAAATTGACTACTGTAATGAATAGAAGTCCTTTGACGAGAGAAAACTGATAGGGGTGGCTTTGATCCGTCCAACCCTCATACACCATTTCCCCACTTCATTCTTCAATTCAAGTCTGCCACAGCGTAGCTGAGTTGCGTCACTTGCAGATTGAGAGACTTTGCCTGCACTCAAAAATCGCGACCACAGACAATAGACGGAATTTTCTGTGATAGCGACTTTTCGATGTTGCTAAGTATAAAATCCATGAAATCTATAAAAATTTCTATCCCCCAATTGTTTGTCACTTTGCCGCTTGGATTGTCACTCAATTGTTTGTCACTGGATCGTCTTAACACCAGATTAGGCCTAACTGGAATCAATTACCATGCCAATTGATAAATAGTTTATTAGGCTTATGACTATGTGACATTAATATAGTCTATGCTAGGCCTATGTCTGACTTTAAATTTGCCTAGACAGTGGAAGCTGAACAAGCACAGATTTTTAGTCAAGCCAAGACTTGGTGCTTATGTCAAGTAGTCAAGAAATGTCAGGCAAGTAATCTGCACATTTTTATATAGTAGCATTTCTATAGGCCTAGTCACATTTTCATTGCTCATTTTAAATGAGAATTTCAGAAGAAAGGAAAGGCAAGAGAAAGGATAAAAGATAGGCCTAAGATAAAAGAGGGTGAAGATGATGAGAAAGAAGGGGAGAAGAGGGGAGAGAAAAGAGAAGCGAGATGAGAGAGTAAAGAAAAGAGAGAAGAGATAAGGTTGTAGAGATAAGAGAGGTATAAAGAGAGATAAGATATGAGATAAAAAAGGAGAAGAAAAGAGTAGAAAAAGAACAAAGGAGACAAGAGAGAGAGAGAGTATAGAAGAAGGAAAAGAAAAAAAAGGAGAAAGGAATATAAGGAATCAAAAGAAGGGAAAAAAGTAGAAAAGAGAGACAAAGGGAGAAAAAAGTGAAAAAAGAAAGGAAAGAGGAGAATAGAAAAGAGAAGAAAGATTGGGGAGGAGAAAGAGAAAAAGAGAGCAGAGAGAAATGAGAAGAGATAAAAGAGAACAGAAAAGAAAGGAGAGATAAGCAAGCAAATACAAGACAGGGGAAAGAGAAGAAAAGAGATAAGAAGAAAGAGAATAAAGAGTAGAGAGTAAGAGGAGAGAGTAAATAAGAGTTAAGAGAGGAGGGAAGTGTTGAGAGAAAGGAGAGTAAGAAATAAGAAGAGGGGAGAAAGAAGAGAGTAGAGAACAGAAAGGAATAAAAAAAGATAAACAGGAGAAAAGAGAGACAAGAGAGAACAGAGGACATAGAAAAGAATAGAGAGGAGAAGGAAGAGATGAGAAGAGAAAGAAAAGAGAAGAGAAACAAGGGACAAGAGACAAGAGGGGAGAGAGGAAACAAAAAAGAAGATAGAAGTTTCAAAGGATCCAAGAAATGTATGGAGAGTCAGAGGCAGAGGCCAGCAGAGTTTTTCAATACATGTTTTAGAGTAAAAGAGATATTGTTTGACATTCTACGTAGCACCCCAGCCAACATTATCAAATGTTTGCCTCAAATCCTTATTTTACACAATTGTACTCTATTTTATATTTACCTCTATCTTCTTACAAGTTTTTGTTTATGGCCTCAGATTTCAGAATGCATACAAAATTAGTTCCAGGTATTAGAATTCCCTAGTTTTAAAATCAATAGGTTTCAACAGCTTGTATAAATATATAAATAACAACCTATTTGATATGTTTCTTAAGAATGTATTAGAAATTTTATTTTAGGGCCAACATTCTTAAATGTGATTTTAAAGTTTGTATGTTTTGGCATATTCAAATAAAATCTCAAATGCCTGAGCAAATAACAATGTACTTTTAAAATTGTCTGAATAGAAAAGTTATAGAAAGTGATTATATTTTGAATCTTCAATAGTCATAGGCCCTTTAAAAATTATATATTTTGCCTAGTAGCTTTTAAAGGTATAATTATAATTTTTGGCATATGTCCAATATAGAATCTTTAGCAGTTTTCTCTATTCTACATATGGCTATGGCTATGGCTATGAGATCCTAAGGCAAATATGGTAAAATAGATGCCTATAGGCCCTAAACATAGCATATATTTTTTCATTTAAATTTCCTAGCCATGGTTTAGTATGATTAGAGTATGAGTTTCCATGCCTTCTTTGTTGATAAATGATGTTTTATGTCAAAAGAGTTCTTTAAGTGTCTAAATAGTAGTCAATCAAAGAGACATTGATATAGTTAACTTAAACTTCTCAGCCAAGGGCCAAGTGATGTATTATATGTTTTGTTAACTCCCAAAAGAAGTTGTTACAACAAATTACTGATTGTTGGGCAACAATTCTCTGATAGCAAATCACTTTATGATTACAGACATAAAAGCAAGCCACACTGCAAACAAACAGGCATCATGCAGATCTTTGTCAAGACCCTCACCGGAAAGACCATCACCCTAGAGGTCGAACCATCCGACACCATTGACAATGTGAAGGCGAAAATTCAGGACAAGGAGGGCATCCCGCCAGATCAGCAGCGCCTGATCTTCGCTGGCAAGCAGCTGGAGGACGGTCGCACCCTGTCTGACTACAACATCCAGAAAGAGTCGACCCTCCATCTGGTGCTGCGTCTTCGCGGCGGCATCATTGAGCCGTCGCTTCGCGTGCTTGCTCAAAAGTACAAATGCGACAAGCAAGTCTGCCGCAGGTGCTACGCCCGCCTGCCTCCGAGGGCTAAAAACTGTCGCAAGAGGAAGTGCGGACATTGCAACGATCTTCGACCGAAGAAGCCGCTCAAGTGAAAAAGCACTATCTTTGGATTGTTTGCTGAAGAAGACTGCTCGCATGTTTGCTTTTAGTTAACTAGCGATTGAAAGCTTTGTGAATCTTTGAACAATAAAACATTGTTCGAAAGTGAAAACTTGTTATAAGTTGCTGGAACATTGAAAGAAGAAGTCAAATTTTTGTTTGCTTTCTTGTTTGTTTCTTTTTTGTGAGCGATGCTTTAAATATCTGTGTTTATCATGCTTGGTATTAAGATAGAGATGACTTGAGACTCCGTGTATCTACACTCGATGACTTAAAGTTTGAGTAATCTATAGACATTTATTTCTAGTCCTAGAGATTAAGTTATCTATAGGCTCCTGTCTCTAGATATGAAGATTACGTGTTGTATGGACTACTGTATCTAGACTTGAAGATTAAGTGATCTATAGACTCCTCTCTCTAGACCTGGAGATTAAGTGATCTATAGGCTCTTGTCTCTAGACTTGGACATTTAGTAATCTACTACTATAGACTCCTGTCTGTAGACTTGGACATCAAGTGATCTATAGACTCCTGTCTGTAGAATTGGACATCAATCAAGTGATCTAAAGACTCCCGTCTGTAGAATTGGACATCAATCAAGTGATCTATAGACTCCTGTCTGTAGAATTGGACATCAATCAAGTGTTCTATAGACTCCCGTCTGTAGAATTTGACATCAATCAAATGATCTATAGACACCTGTCTGTAGAATTGGACATCGATAGAGTGATCTATAGACTCCCGTCTGTAGAATTGGACATCAATCAAGTGATCTATAGACTCCTGTCTGTAGAATTGGACATCAATCGAGTGATCTATAGACTCCTGTCTGTTGAATTGGACATCAAGTGATCTACAGGCTCCTGTCTGTAGACTTGAAGATCAAGAAGTGATCTATAGACCCATGTCTAGACTTGAAGATTAAAAAGTGATCTGTAGACTGTCTGTCTCTAGACTTGGACATCAATTGATTTATAGACCCATGTCTCTGCTTCGAGTTCAAACAATCTAGACTTTGTCCTAGCTTTATCATTGGAATTCTCAAGATAATCTCGCCAAAACCGAGAATTAAAGTTCGCATTTCAAAAAGAAAGCTTTTATTAATTTATTGCTACAAGCTTAAGACTGAAAATTGAGTCTATTAAATCCTGCTTGTAGTTTTATGTTATCTCTTCTCTCTGTTCGATTTAGCTTCAGTTAAAATTTGACTATTGGTTAACCGTCACCGACTTTTCTTGTAGCCTGACCGATTCTACATAGCCATGGAGTCATGGACCCCTTATTGAGACTGGACTGGACTAGCAACAAATTCTATAAATATTAAGCTACCGGTGCTCTGACTTTTGGGTATAGAAAGCTATTTAAAAACGGAGATTTTGATTCTAAAGTAATCAATGCTTCTATACTTCTAGTCCAGTCCAAGTGCTTACTATATTAACAGAAGTCCTTGTCTGGACTCTCCGTATCTGGTATAATGGTGTACACACAGTCACCTCAACCGCTCTGCAATCCATGCTACTATACTCTATATAGGCCGAATCTGGTTCAAAGCGGTCACTTCAAAAGGCATGCAGATATGGTGTGACTTGCGCATAGATTGCGAAAAATTCATTCTGTAACATATCTTACGGTGTGTGCCCAAGGCCTATCGCTAAAAATCAGCTGTTATAAATAAGGACTACAGTTCAAACACTGACGCTTGAAGAAAGCAAACTACTGCAGGAGTTCTTGTTGAAACTTTTAAAAGAAGCATTATGGCCAGCACGGTCGAGTTGTCCAACTCTCCAGAAACCGAAGGCCAACAAGACCATGACTCTTCAATTGACTATCTGGTGCGCAGAAAGGTGTACAACTATGCCAAGTTTACCGCCGACGAAGGTGAAGCTATTAAAAAGAATCGATCGCTTCGTCGAGAGATTACCAGCGGACTCAAAGACACCTGTGTGCCAGAAAAGCCAACGCTTCAACGCTTGATTCCGTTCATTGGTTTGCTACAGTCTGGCCAGTACAAGACTGACGATTTTGTGTCCGACCTCATTGCCGGTGCAACCATGTGCGTCTTCCACATTCCGCAGGGCCTAGCCTATAGCCTGTTGGCCGGCCTGAAACCCATCACCGGACTGTACACCTCGCTAATCCCGGTACTGATCTTTGCCGTGTTTGGCAGATCGCGTCATCTGTCTATTGGCACATTTGCTGTTCTGTCACTGATACTGTTGGACATGATTGAAGAGCATCGCGGAGCCTATTTGCAGAGGATGCAGGATAACAACATTACCGGAGCGTCGTTTGGATTCAACTACACCGATACAGACTATGCAAGACTGCAAATAGCGATGGTTGGCAGTTTTTCTGCTTCGCTAATTATGATGTTTATCGGCCTGTTCCGATTGGGTTTCTTCATGACTTACATTTCTGATTCTATGCTGAAAGGATTCACCACTGCTGCTGGAGTTCACGTGATGATGAGTCAGGTGCCGCTGGTGTTTGGCGTTGAAGTCCCCAGAACGACCAGCAGGTTCAAGATTATCGGGGTGAGTTGCATGCATGTACACTGGGTGTTTTTGGGCACACCAGCAAGTTACCTTCTGTACTTTTAGACAGTAATGTACATGTATGGTAACTTCTGACTATGCATGTTTTACATGTACAGTCTGTAATGTACTTGTACGTGTAGGCTAAATCATGTACTTGTATGTATAGGCTAAAGCATGTACTTGTACATCTACATAATTTAGGCTACATCATGTACCTGTACATGTAGGCTATATCATGTATCTGTACATGTAGGATATATACATCATGTACTTGTTCACGTAAGCTATTGTACATCATGTACTTGTTCGCGTAAGCTATTGTACATCATGCACTTATTCACGTAAGTTATTGTACATCATGTACTTGTACATGTAAGCTACATCCTGTGCATGTTTACATGTATGTAGGCTACATAAGAATATAACCTTTTTACCTGTATGCTGTACTGCTGTTGTATTGCTCTGTACAAGTTCATACATGTACTGCCGTGAAGTTAAATGCAGTAACTTACAAGCTAACCACATGCTCAATGTGACTTATGTAAAAGTACAAATTCCATGTTCGCAGACGCTCATCAACCTGTTCAAAGTGATTCACAAGACCAACTTTGTGACTCTGGGCCTATCGGCGGCCAGTTGCATCATACTCTACCTGGTGCGCGAGTTCGTTAATCCTCGAGTTAAAAAGAAGATTCGAGTACCTTTGCCAATCGAACTGTTAATCATTATTGGCACCTTGCTGGTCTCATATTTCGCCAAGTTGAATAGCGATTTCAATGTGTCCATCGTTGGCGAAGTGCCGCGCGGCTTACCGGCTCTCTTGGTGCCCGACATGGGATTTCTTCCCACTGTGTTCGCCTCCTCCATTCCGGTGGGAATTGTTGGCGGAATAGTGTCGATGTCATTGGCTAAGCTCTATTGCCTGCAGTTTCAGTACAGCTACGACTACAATGAAGACTTTGCCATCCTGGGAGCCAGCAGTCTGGTGTCCAGCTTCTTCCAGTGCTTCTTCCCGTGTACAGCTCTGGCGAGAAACGCTGTGGTCGTGTCCGTGAGTAGATTAACAGTCAAAAGCAGAGTATATTGTGATCACCATGTGTACAGGTAAAAGAGCCCCTTGCCCAGATGAATTGGCGAACCTGTCCCGATTGCCTGTTCCCAATGCTTGCACCTCTTGGTTCTGGCACCCCCTTGGTGCTGGCGCCCCTGGTGCTAAAGCCCCTTGGTGCTAAAGCCCCTTGGTGCTAAAGCCCCTTGGTGCTAAAGCCCCTTGGTGCTAAAGCCCCTTGGTGCTAAAGCCCCTTGGTGCTATAGCCCCTTGGTGCTAAAGCCCCTTGGTGCTAAAGCCCCTTGATGCTAAAGCCCCTTGGTACTAAAGCCCCTTGGTACTAAAGCCCCTTGGTGCTAAAGCCCCTTGGTGCTAAAGCCCCTTGGTGCTAAAGCCCCTTGGTGCTAAAGCCCCTTGGTGCTGGCGCTCCTGTTGCTAAAGCCCCTTGGTACAAAAGCCCCTTGGTGCTAAAGCCCCTTGATGTTACCAATATAGCACCACCCGATGGTATCCCATGATGGCGCCCCCTTTCGTGGGGCATCTGACACTGGCATCCCTCGATGTCGCCTCGCGCTGGCGCACCCTCAACAAAAAACACTGTCTACGCCCTAGAGACTACTTACATGTTAAATAGCGTTTCAGTACTAAAGCAACTATTGCAAAAACAGCGAACATTCTGTAAACTCCAACAGGTTGGCATGAAGAGCCAGATGGCCAGCATTGTCAGCTGCGGTCTGATGCTGCTCGTACTGCTGCTAGTTGGCCCCCTATTCCACTCGGTGCCAACCTGCGCTCTGGGCTCCATCATTATTGTATCCTTGATTGGCGTGATCAAGCAGGTGACGGAACTGCCGCAGATCTGGCGCATCTCTCGTATCGACTTCAGCGTCTGGCTGGTGGCAGCGCTCTCCGTGCTCATCCTGGATGTGACTCTCGGCTTGGCTATCGGTCTGGGCTTCACCCTGTTCTCCGTGATCCTGCGCACCCAGTCGGCCAGAATAGCGGTCCTTGGTCGCATTGGCGACACGGACATCTACAGAGATGTCCGCGAGTACCCAGCTGCCGAGGAGCTGCCGGGGCTGAAAATTGTCCGTTTCGACGCTCCGTTGAACTTTGCCAACGCGGAACGATTGCGGGATTTTGTGATGCAGCTGGTCGATGACTGCGCCAGGCCTGCAGACTCTGATGATCAGGCTGGGAAGAGTTCGCGAGTGCACACCATCTTACTAGACTGCTCATCCTGGGTGTACGCCGATATGGTTGGCATCAGGACTGTGAAGGAGGTGAGCGTGCTGCCTCAGTACCCTGAGTCTCTATTTGGATGGGCCGCCTCCCCCAATAATCCTCAGGTAATGGTTCCAACTCCTCAGCTCCTCAGATGCTGGCCTCAAATTCTCTGATCCTCAGATATGGGTTCAGCACTTCCAGATCCTCAGGTGTGTTGATCATGCAATCAGATCCTCAGGTGTTGACCCCGCGATCAGGTCCTCAAGTGTGTTGACCCCTCGATCAGGTCCTCAGGTGTTGACCCCTCGATCAGATCCTCAGGTGTTGACCCCGCGATCAGATCCTCAGGTGTTGACCCCTCGATCAGATCCTCAGGTGTTGACCCCGCGATCAGATCCTCAGGTGTTGACCCTGAGTCAGCGGAATGGGCAGAATTGCCTCGATGTCGCTGAATGCATTGCGTCAAAGTGCTCCGCCTTCAGTTATTATTTTTACTATCCCAGATCCTTAGGTGCTCATCCTACCCTATAAAAAACACTTTTAACTGTACAACACATGCAATCGTCAGTCAATCAATCAACCTGATCCCTCCAGGCTTACGCACTTCTACTCAGCCGAAACTATCGCGTACTGTTTGCCGCTTGCAAAGATTCGGTTCGACTGCTCTTCTTCCAGGAGGATTTCCTGAAAGACGCTGACGTATCTCTTTTTTATCTCACTGTACACGACGCCGTGCTGTTTGCCAGTCGCGTGGCACCGAATAACCAGGCAGAGACGGTCAGTGAAGTTCAAGAAGTCAAAGACACCATGGCAATTGAAATGACGAACCGTCCCGATTCTGCTAACAACGACGCTGGAGTGGCGCTGATTTGAACTTCGTTTTTGTTTTAGTAGTTGTATAACTCGAACGAAATAGTGCGGTTTTTTAATCTTTAGTACTATTGATAATTTTACTTTATTACCAAATCCGCGCTAGAAATATGACGTTATTATGTGACCTTTTTTCTATTTTTTTTGGAGCGTTTGTAACACAGCAGTTATGTCTGTGAAAAAATTGTTAGATCAAAACGGCTCTCGCTTGTCTCTCAGTCAGAAATCTGCGTGTTTGTCTCTGGCCCAACCTGCTGTCTCTTCTCTAGGCTTTGGATGTCAGTTTTTAACTTTGCATGGCAACAGCCACGATTTAGAAACATTTCTGTTTGTTATCATTGCCGAATAATCAAAGCAACTTAAAGATATTTTACAGAGCATACAGACTATCCATGAGTGACAACTACTGATTCGGAATTGGTAAGTAGCTGCAACGCAACTGGTAATATTTTTTCAATTAAATTTATTACGACTTGTTTTATTTTAAATAATATATCTTATACGAGATGCGAGATATATTACAAGATTTACGAGAAATCAAGGATGCATAACTGAGAGATGCATGATGGAGTTCATGATCTTGGATGATGGTTCAACATAGCAATTCAAACGGCGCCTGTACGAGCGTATAATGTCATTGCACCTACACCGATTAAGTAACCTTGAACTTGGGTACAGGTATTTTTTGGAAATCATGAGAATGCACTAAAACATGCAGTAGAAACTTCGCGAATATAAGCAGAAGCATTTAAATGTCATTAAGACAAAAGGGGTCGTACTATAAAGCTGTCGTAGCGTAAGTTCGATAGCACTTCGAAAATTTTACACTGCGGAGATAGGAGATAAGAACGATCTTATCTTAAGATTGCTTTGTCGAACGGGCCCAAAGTCATTTATTACGACGTAGCTCTGAGTCTTAAAACCCCTTAGATGAACCGCCGAGCGTGTCTTTCCGCACAAAACCTCTTACCCATCCAATTTTTATTGCCCTCCCCGGGTTCCAGCCTAAAGCTGGTATGTACATTGCAGAAGCGCTGGCTATAATGTACATTAGCGCTTATCCAACAGCAATTTGTTTACGTCTGCAGGCTAGGCTTCTAATCCTTAAATCATTTTAACTGCCTTACTTTTAACTTTTCATAAAATAGCTTATGATCTTTTGAACTTGAACTGAAAGTAGACAATCCATCCATTCATTTATACAAAATGGCTAAGATCTGTTGTTGTGTCAGTAGTAGGCATGAGGGGGCTTTTAGGAAAAATTTTTTACTTCCTCTATAATCCCATTTTTATCTATATTGGCAAAGCAATTGGCAATAAGATAGAAGGTCAACTTGAATAAAAAATCTTCCAACACAATACTTTTACCTGCTGCTTGCTTAATTCCGATAGCAATGCCATGCATCATGAATGAAAAAAGCTTTGACAGTGGGGCGCTTGTACTAAAACAGAAACGGAAAAATCCAATCAAACTATCTGTTTAGTTTCAATATAGAGTTGCAATACTTCCTGCACTGGAGTTTTATCAATTAGCCTTTTAATTTTTATCAGATTCAGATAAATCCGTAAATCTATAAAGTCCGGGCACATTTTCACTTGATTCATACGGTCTATTGTTATGGTGCTAGTCACTTGTCAAAGTTGATAGATTTAAAAAATGCACAGAACTGAAAACTGTTGCTCACTGTCTGCCGAGTTGTGGAACTCTGGTAGTGCTCATGAGACACACCATCTGCACAGCAGTTTTTATTTGCTTGTCCTGCCCGCCGCACCAATCATCATCGGGTACTTTGTCGCCGAATCGACTCTGCTGACGTCAACAGCGGCACTGCTGCTGCCGTTTTTGTTGCTGCTGTATCTGACACGGATCTTTGACCCTCGACGACGAGCGTCTCGAGCATCGCTGTCTCCGGGCTGACCTTCACGCCGAGTAGCCATACAGCGCGTGACCAGAGTGCAAGCCAGCGAATAGCAGAATCCCACAGCCAGGCCGAGAGACACGTCCAGCACGAGGACAGACACAGCGGTCAGAAGCCAAGTGCTCAAGTCCAGGTACTTGGCTTCACGCCACAGTTTAGGAATATCGGTCACTTGTTTGAACACCCCGACTAAGGACACGACGATGACGGAGGCCAGAGCGCATTCGGGAACGGCTTCGAATAGAGGAGCAACTGCTAGCACAACCAGTAGCACGACGAGGCAGCTCACTGCTGATGCCACCTGCGACTTCATGCCCGCTCCGACCACCACGGTGCATCGAGCCAGCGCGCCAGTAGCGTAGAAGCACTGGAAGAAGCTGCCAAACAGACTGGACGTTCCCAGTACAAAAAGTTCTCCATTGTAATTAACTTCATAGTCAAACTGCAAAGCGTACATTTTCCCGATAGACAGGGACATGGCCGCGCCGACTAAACTAACAGGCAGGCACGGGAGCAGGACGTTTGGCATGAAGGAGAAATCCGGTACTAGCGGTAGCGGCAAGCCTCTCGGGACGGTTCCGACTACGTCAACGCTGAAGCGCGACTGCAATTGCAACGCGTGTGACGCCACCAGCGCCGATAAAATGATGAGCAGTTCAACTGGCAGTGGAACTTTGATGCACTTTTTGACGCGCGGATTCAGGTACTCTTTCATTAAGTAGAGCGGCACCATGCACGCAACGGAGGTGATTACGGTGGTCCAGTTAGTCGACGCGATGTCGTTAAATATTCCGGTGTAGCTGGCAATCAGTTTAACAAAGTTGTCGCCGCTAGTTGGCTGAACGCCCAGCAGCATCGGCACCTGGCTGGTGAAAATGTGAACAGCTGCGGCTGTTGTAAAGCCGCGAAGCATCGGGTTGGAGACATACTTCATCACAAAGCCGAGCTGCAAGGTGCCGAGTGCCATGTTGATTACTGATGCCGCAAAACTGCCTAAAACGGCGACTTGAAGTCTAGCGTATTCTTCCACGGTGAGTCCTCCGTAGTACTCATCGGAGTCGCTGGAACAGTCGGCATTTAGATTGATCTCATCAACTTCTGAGTATAAAGAGCAATTACTTATGGTGCTGTTAGAGCCCGGAAGCTGGTCCATGTACTGACGATAGGTCGTCCCGATCATGTCCGCTAGCAGCAGCGAGGTCAGCGAGAAAGTGCCTATTGATTGGTGAAGCGACCTGCCTATCAGAGAGTAGAGAGCCACGGGTATCAGCGAAGTGTACAGGCCGTTGATGGGTTTTAAACCAGCCAGCAAGCTATTGGCCAGGCCTTGTGGTATGTGAAAGACGCTCATTGTTAACCCGGCGAGCAGGTCCGACACCAGAGCTTTGCTTGAGTAGCTTCCGCCAGAGATCAGGGAATAGAACGGGAACAACAGCTGGAACAAACTCCCGGCTCGGTGCTTCAGCGCTACCATCGTTGGCTCGCTGCAGCATGAGTTGCAGCAATTACTGCAGCCGCCGCGAAACAGCTTCTTACCGAGCAGGCCTCGTCGTCTCGTTGTTGAAGATCCGTACAGATGGTGCAAATCGTCCGACAACAACGGAACTGTTTCCGATCGAGTGCTCTCCAACAGGTCAGCCTCTGATTCAGTTGCCGTTGTCATGATCTCCCCGCGGAGCCTGTCCGACGAAATTCCTTGCTAAAAATGCGACTAACAATTTTTTTGTGAGCATTAGAAGGAGCTCCTTTCACGCTAAACTAGGTCGAACGAAACGCTTAAGAATAGAAGCAGAGAGAGATCTCGCCCTAATAGGCGAACTGGTTGCAACGCCAATGCCAGATTGATACTCTTATCAATTCGAAACATTTTGAGAGCAATTTTTGACCGCACTTTGAGGGAGCGCCTGCCATTATTCTCATATAATATTTGGCATGTGTCGTGGCTTTTTACTAAAGCACCAATAGACGGTAGGTCGTTATTAATTGTCAGTACTGTACAATTTATCGCATGTCGATCTTCACAATTTTTAACATTTGTCATCTGCGGCAGATCTGGCGCATCCCCCATATCGACTTAATCATGTGGCTGGTGGCAGCGCTCTCCGTACTCATCCTGAATGTGAGTTGGCTATCGGTCTGGGCTTCACCCTGTTCTCCGTGATCCTGCGCACCCAGTCGGCCAGAATAGCGGTCCTTGGCCGCATTGGCGACACAGACATCTACAGAGACGTCCGCGAGTACCCAGCGGCAGAGGAGCTGCCGGGACTGAAAATGGTCTGTTTCGACGCTCCGTTGAACTTCGGCAACGCGGAACGATTCCGAGACATTGTGCTGCAGCTGGTCGATGACTCTGATTGTCTCATTTTTATCTCACTGTGAACAACGCCGTGCTGTTTACCAGTCGCGTGGCACCGATTTACCAGACAGATACGGTCAGCGAAGTTCAAGGAGTCAAAGACACCATTGTAATTGAAATGACTAACCCCCCCCCCCCGATACCTCGTAACAAGGAGGTTGGAGTGGTGCTGATTTTAACTTAGCTTTTGTTGTTTTAGTAGTTGCATAATCCGAACGAAATAGTGCAGTTGTTAAATTTTTAATACGAACTGTTTTTTATTACCAAATCTAACGCTAGAAATACGAAGTTATAAAGTGCACGTCATAAATCATTATGTATTTTTTACTTTGCGAGTTTGTAACACAGCAGTTGTGTCTGTGAAGAAATATTTTTAGTTCAAAACGGTGCTCGCTTGACTCTCAGTCGGAAATGGGCGTGCTTGTCTCTGACCCAAACTGCTGTCTCTGTCTCTTGGCTTTGGGTGTCTTTTAGCATGGCTTAGCATGACTTAGCATGGAAACAGCCACGATTTAGAAACATTTCCGTTTGTCATCATTGCCGAATAATTAAAGCAACTTTGATACGCATTTTTCGTACCAACTTTAAGTGACAACTATACTGACACCGGTATTGGTAAGTTGTAGCAACGCAATTGGCATTTTTTTTCTTCTATTGATTTTTCTTACACTAATTGTGCAATCCATCACTATATACTGTATTGTTGGAGAATAGGAGAGTTTGAGAATGCGGTACTGCGAGGGATTCAGGTGGGTGAGGGGCGAAGAAACTGGGGCGATGTACGCGAATGGTTGCTGGTGTAAAGTATAAAAAAGGAACGCTACTGCCAGTCACTGTGCAGTGAGAATAACGCAAAGACCTCACTTGTCCGAACTAATGATTATATATTAAACGAGTGCAGTTAGTCATCTGTTAGCTTACGGCGAGGGCGAGGGCGGAAAATTGACGTGAATAGTAAAAGTTAAGCGAGCAAGTACAAGTCCGGAAGAAACATAACAGAGGTTTAAGCTTTAGAGACGTTAATAAAATAAGTGGGTCTGTTGCGTGAGCATTGTGTAAATAGCAGCGGGAAAAAGGAAGTGAGTGTACGGAATGGTTGGGGCGGGTGGTGAAGCAGACACGAAGGGGCGGTCAACGTTAAAAAATATACGTTTAAAACACCGTTCGTACTGTGTGTACAAATAATTATTGAATGGTAACTATAAAAATAATAACTAGTAAAAATCTGGATAAAAATATTTCATTTAAAGCTTCTTTTCTAAATATTACAATTTATAATATGATATCCAAAGCCAAGGAAACACCACCACAAATTAAAAAAAAATCTGTTAGTTTATTAAGTTCACTTTAAACGTCTTTTAGGGATTGACACAATTTCATATCTACCACCACTATGGCACTGCTCAGTGATTCCAACATTGTAGATGCCACAGAATGCTGCAATGGCGGCTCCAGTGCCAGCAGCCGCTGTTCCTGACAGTCCAGCAGCTCCAATGCTCTGACCAACAGACACCACAAATGGGGTGATGCCTGCTCCACAAGCTTGTATCCAGGCTGCAATTGAGCCAGCAGTAATTCCACCTGCTGTAAATCCAACCAGACCAACAGCCCACGGTGCAACATAAAAAGATGCAGCAGTGGCGGATCCTCCCAAAGCAATGCATGTTCCCACTCTCCAGTAATTGTAACCTAAGTGAGAAAAAACATACAGAATGCCATGTGTAAATTAGCCATGCAAGGAGACTGAAACTGGCCTTTTTGCAGACAGGTGCAAAAATTTAGTTATACTGAATAGACTTACAAGTTTTGACCTGCTGTTCTTTGTCACAGGCAAAACATGGTCCAAGTTGGATGGAAAGCAGAAGAGCCAAAACTAGAAGCACTTTAGCGGGCTGCATTTTTGTCAACTCCGAAAGTTATTTTAAAACATGCAAAAATTCACTATATAGTTTTCGATATTGTGAAATTAACGAGAATGCAGGGCAGTGCGACTGCGCGTCAGCACTGGCATACACATATATAGAGATGAGGGAAGGGAGGGACCGAGAGAGGAAGAGAGAGGAAGAAAGACTTTAAAATACACTGGCCCCTAAAGGCATTGTTATGAGTGTGAGGCTCACATCCGCCGTACGGAATATTATTCAAGGCAGTGTACTTTTTAGTCAATGAGAGCCCACAGGCACAATGCAAAAGAAATGAATGGCTTGAGCCGGGTTAGGGTTAGCGCCGAAGCAGTTTCTCCCTTGTGCCGTTGTTAGGCAACCCTCGGTAGTAAGCGTTTTTACGCGTATGGCTCGTTTTTGCATGGCGAAACCAATAGGAAGTCCCAACCACTAATCGATGCATTCTGTCCTGCCCAAGCGCGTTTACAAAATCTCGCCCCCCCCCATTTTCTTTCTAGGCTCGCGGCCACCACTCCACAGACCAATAAGTATGACTAGATTGCGCGTGAGGGGCAAGCAATATGTACCTCTTCCAAGTAGGAAAAATGCAGGGACTCCTAAAAATAGCATCACTATTTTTGCTAGCTCTAGAAGTCCCTGGAAAAATGGTACCCCAGCTCCCACCCCTCACGATCGATAGCAAGGTCTCATTGGCTTCCTTACCCCAGCTCAATCATTGCTTAAAACTTATTGATTCAGAGTTACTAAGAATACTGTTAGACTTTTGGGCCCGCTGTATTAATTGTTGCCTTTTGCCTTGGGACTCGGATTGCTAACCATTTAAATTTATGTGGTAAATTTATTAAACAATCAAGCAGTTTAAATATGCCGTATTATTTTAATGATTTATCAAAAACTAAAATATACGCTTCCGGACAAGATGAGACCTTTTTGTTGCAGATACAATAGAAACAATATAATAAGAGTAAATGTCTGAGAGCCATCAAATTCTAAGCTCTCCTTCACCTGGTTCTAAGACTAAATTATTATTATTATTTGGAACCAGCTTTTTAGTCTTGAGCTTGAAGTAGTCTTTGCCTTCTTCCAGATTTCTCGACATGCGCAAAGTCTCGTGAACTGCTACGTCACTGGAGAATTGGCTGTTACAGCTGGCACGTCGAATAACAGCACTCAGCATTCAGCACTCAGCGCTCAGCAGCCTAACTCAGCACTGAGTAGGACACGGAAGACATCGCTGCTGGGAAAAATCAAGCCGCCAGTTCCTTCCTTGTTCAAAACAATTTTCAACTGCGTCTGCAATATAGTACGCACTAGACAATTAGATACATTTTTACAGTGCTGGGTGATTTTAAGACTCCAGTCCCATTTCATTCTGAACCTTCAGCTTCCACTGCTTCTATGCTGATTCAGCTGATGATGGTAGGCATGACAAGGACAGTTGAATGGTGGCATCCTGCTGCTTCACATGCGGACTGACAGACTGAAGAATCCCATCTCCGGCATGCACCAGCCGCTGCCTAAATGCTGAGCGAAACTTATTGCCCAGACTGAGTCCGTGGCTTTCCTGTACTTGCTGCAAGCCTGCAACATATTTCCATTCAATATGTTGCTCTGTTCGGCCAAGCAGATGTTCACAAGGACTGCCACTGGTTTCGAATCAGCTTCAAAATGTGTGGCACATCCAAGAAGGCTGAAATCTGAATGCCGAAATCTCAGCGCTATCAGCCACTTTTTCTCATTTCCTTGTCCTGTGGAGAAGTATGGAAGGACTCCGGGCATGCGGATACAGCGGGGAGGCGTCGCAACTAAGTAAGGAGGGACACTCCCGCCACCGCCAGAGGCATCGCTGCGTTGTTTGAGCAGCCAACAGCACAGCCTAAGCTGCCATGATTTTCTCCCTTCTTTTCCTCGGCAATTTAGAAGATTCAGATTGTTCTTTCGTTTCATTTTGAGCAAAATTATTTTAATAACTTTGCTTAGCTTGTAGCACTGGCTACCAAAAGATGAAGATGATTGATTAAGTTGGGCGAAAGGTTAAATCTCGGCTGGGGGGCGATCGGCTGGGGGGCGATCGCGTCTATTTAATAAAAATAAAGTACAGTTAGTTTGGGGCTGCAACCGAGAGTTGGAGTTTGGGCCATAGACAACCTAGCTTGTGGGCACTCAAAAGAAAGTACTTTTAATGAACGCAGGGACCGTGGGAAACAAGGCGCTACAAACACTTCCCCCCAACGGAAAAGCGAACAACTATAAACGATGTTTGGCGATCAGTAGGGTTAATTTATTCCTGTTTGTTTGTTGAGTGTTCGATAAGGGATTGTTGATCAATAATCACTAACGTGAACCGTTGGCTTCTCGGAAAAACGAACGCGTTGGGTTTCCTTCGCGGGACGCTGTTTCTTCGCAGGGGTAGTCGCTGGCTTGTCCGGCCGTGCCTCTCTCGTCATTGCTCGGGTCTGGCGCTGACTGTCCGGTAGCACTGCCGGCTTCACTCTCTCGATGGAAACGGCCTGGGGCTTGCCTTTTAAGACGAGCGTCACGGTGGTCGCTGAAGGTCGCAACACCTTGTAGGGTTCTTGATATGGCGCCTCGAGCGGTTACTTAACTCTGTCAACTCGGAGCCACATAAACTCGCAGGATTCCAGCTCCGGAGGTATGTGGACAGGCTGCTGACGGGTCCGCGGCAAGCGGTACGGCAAAAACAGGTCGTGTAGTTGAGTCTACAGCTGACGCTGGTCGTCGTCATCAGTTGTGACCGGTGAAACTAGCGGCTGTTCTTCCGTGACGATTGAGAATGGCGAGTGACCCTGGTCGTCGGGGTTAATGCGCAATCCGAATAAAACGATGGGCAGCTGGTTAAGCCAGCACCGGCCGCGAGCTCTGAGGCTGGCCTTCAGTGTGCGATGAACTCGCTCGATCATACCGTTGGCCTTAGGATTATATGCGGCTGTGCGGGTGTGATGGACACCGAGAAGATTCACCAGGTTTGCCATTAGGTCCGAGCGAAATTGAGCTCCTTGGTCTGTGATGAGTGTTAACGGTGGGCCAAATCGACAAACCCAGTGGGCGACAAAGGCTTGTGCAACAACCGTACTGGTGATCGATTGCAATCGGATTGCTTCGACCCAGCGGGAGTACGAGTCCACGATGGTTAGTAAATACCGCGGCTAAGAATGCAGCTGTTTCGGTTGGGTCCGGCACCGGGAGCGGTCCGACTAAATCCATGTGGACCGTTGTGAACCGCTGTGTAGGTGCAGGCAGGTGGTGCAGTGGTCGGCGAACATGACGACCGATTTTCGCTGATTGACATTGTGTGCATTCTGCCGTCCAGCGCTGTATGTCTGATTTCATGCATGGCCAGAAAAAATGATGGGCGACTAAACGCAGCGTGGCCTTCACACCTGGGTGGTAAGGCGGTGGAGGTAAAAGTACACCATTTTACCTCCTATTTTGAATAAAGTCTTGTTCAAAAGAAACAAGCAGAACTTCAATTCAAACACTTTAAGAAATAACAGCCCTTGCGGAAATTCAATTCAAACAAATTCCCTTTCTATTGAAACAGACGAACTTCAATTCAGACTGTCTGTGGCCAAAATAGTCCCCGAGTGACGGGTAAATCTCAAACACAGAAGTAAAAAAATTGACAAAAAATAAAAGTTCTGTGGCATGCAAAATAATGCTTTACCTCTGAAGATTAAACAATAATATAATAATTTTTCTACTTAAAACCACAAGTAGGCCTGAATTTCAAGAAAGAATGCTGTTTGTTTTTTCGAAGGGTATTCTGACAACGATTAATACCAAAGATAAACTGTTTGTTTATTTAACATACAAAATTGTAGTTTTTGTTTTTTTAGAGTTAAATTTCTATTGGTTTGTAGTATACACAAAATATTCTTTGTTTTTAAGAAACATTTTGTTATAAATTGAGGCTGTTTATAGTTACTTAATTTAACGTGCTAAGAATCTGCCTGATTTAATATAAACGGAATATACGGTACCTAAACCATTTTTTATATATATATCGACAACATATCCCGTTGACGGACTGATAACGAACGGAGTTTATTATTGATGGCAATGAAACGATGCCAATTGGGTTATTTATCTTTACTAAAATTTAATATGGCGAAACCTACAAATTCTGTAATATTCAGACTGACACCGATGGATCATGGATCTAGTATTCAACTTGAACATATTTTAATTAAGCAAATGTATTGAATTTTCTTTAAATTACACGTTTGTCTCTTTAATTCAACTGAATCAAGTTTTGCAACTATCAAATTGCAAGCCATACCACAAAAATAACACCAATACTTTCCCTTAATTTCTTGACAAAGAACTCGAAGCTGCTGTTCTCTCATACTGCTAAAAAGCTAGAAGTTAAAAAATATACTTATACATTTTACTTTTGAAGTTTTGACTAAGGTTTCCATCACTGATCAAATATATCGTCTGTAGAATGTTGATGTTTGTTTGTAAATTAAAGCAAAACAAAAAATTGCATGTATATTTCCCATTTCTACTTTAAAATGTGCAAGAAAAAAACAGACTGAAACAGATACTTGAACTGCACTGGACTTATATAAAGAAGTGCAGACCATAAAAATGCAATGAAATTAAAAGCGTACAGTTACTCGCACTGGGAAAATGTACAACAGTAAATAAAAGCCAAAAAGATACTGGCAAAAAGAAAAAAAACAGAAAACTTACAGACTGAAAAATACTATATAAAGCAGATATGGCACTGAAAACTAAGAAAAATGTAAATGGCAAATGGCAAATGTTAAACTGGAAACTAAAACATATATATATGCTGAGAGAAAGGTAATACAGTATGCTAAGAGAAAGCAACAGATGTACAGGCCAGGATAAGATGCAACTGACAGTACAAATACAGTATATAGGATTTCAAACTCTTACATAGATGTGTTAGTTTTTATGCCCAACACTGTAACTACACAGTGCACATGTGAAACAATGTGCATGTGTGGCATTTGGCATTGGCCCAGCCCAGCAATTCTTTCTACCCTCATGACTGCTATGCCATCATGGCCAACACTCCCTTCTTGCACTGTACTATAGAGATACATATAAATATATTCTATTATCATGCAATATCCACTTTTATTCCAGACAAGAAATGAATTTTGAAGTAAATTTGTGTATTGTAGAAAATAGAAACCATATAAGAATGAGGTATTATCATCTTAATGTTATCTGGTATCAATTTAAAGAAAATAACTGTAGTAATTTTAGGAATGTCTACATTGAAAATTGCCAAAATTTACAAATAGACAGATAGACTCTCACTTTGTATTTTTGTAAATGAATACCAAGATAGCAGAGTACAATTGAAAATGACTAAATAGAAATAATAGATATGGCATTCAAATTGCAAGGTAAACATATACTGCTACACACAGATATTGAGATATAAATACAAATAGAAGTAGATAGATTGTGCTTCCTAATTATGAGTAAAAAGGCTTTCTAAGGTGTCATTAAATACAATAAAAGTATGCAATACCAGGATTCTTTTTGCTTTCTCCTAACCATGCAAACTGTTTCTAAGGGTTCCTGTTCCTGCCATACCTATTGTCTTTTGCTAGCCCAAATAGGCATTCAAATATGATAACATTGGAGGAATATATTAAATACATTGGCAAAAACAAATTAGAATATTTATATGGATTACCAAACATTAGAGCTCAAAATATACACATAAGATCAAAATTGAATATCATTACAAGCGAATTCATCAAAGATTTTCATACAAAAATAAACAAACTGCTTACTTAAGTATGTTAGTTGGCTATAAATGGTAAAAACCCATATAATGAACTTAATAAGGTCTATACTTCTTTAGTAAAATCACAAGAACATGCAATAAAAACTACTCTTTGTTTAGTATTTTTCTACATAATAACAAGTTTTGGGAACATTTACATGCTTATGAGCTGAGTAAACTTACACCTTACAGGAAATTTTGTGCTCATGAAAAAAGTCAAAATGTAACATCAATAGGCATAAGTAAGTAACAATGCATTGACAGTCGCAGATAAAACAAAATAACAATATTTAAAATGTCTCTGAAAGAATGAATCACTAAAGATCAAAATGTTTGGCCTTGTTTATCAGAAAACCTACACCTTACAGGAATTTTTCAACAGTAGACAAGTGTCATGCAATTAAGACAGGGCTAAATAAGTTCATAAATATTGAAAACACAGCCGTAAAATATCCACAAGCTCACAGATAAAGGTTTTCCCCTATATTTTCAGTCATTGTCCCATAGACAAAAATAGTACACGTACACAAAAGAGCGTTATGAAACAAAAAAACGTACTTAAAGTACAAGTCAGAAAAATACGTTTTCGGTCGCTATCGCCACGATAAAAGCATAAGCTCTGGCTAAAAGTTTAAAGACACATTTTTCAATCAGTTTTTTATAAATAAAAGTTAAATTTATGTACAAATACTTCTGGTTTAACAATTAAATTCATGCTGAAAGAAAAAATTTGTTTATAACTTACGTATATTTCAATTTGAGATTTACCCTGACGCGCATGCGCGGATTTGAAATTCAAAAAAAAACAAAGTCACATTCTATTTCGACAAAGGGATAAAACACAGCATATCGACGAACATAAGAGTAAAATGAAAAACAGGAGCAAGACACCTAACCATCAATTACCTGTCCACCAACGCAGCGAGGGACGTATGTAAACACATGGTTGAACCACTCAATGCACTTGTTCACAGAGATGCAGCCAATGGTTCTGTCCACCATGTTGTACGAATGTCTCGCCGATAGGCCGCCATTGACTGATTCCCGTGCTGCTCAGCTATCGAAGCGATGAAATTTTGCTGGTTCCAGCAATTCATCGTCTTCTTCAATCTGATCTTCAGCATTCATATCGTTTCTTGTTGCGCAACGATTGTACAGTTATGCAGTACAGGAAAAACAAAAAAAATAGATTACTAAAAATGTACTTGTACCTATGTGCAAAAATCTCTGTCGAAATAGAATGTGACTTTCAAACTAAAGCCAAAAAAGCCCTAGCTGTCCTGGCTCAGACCAGGAGCGCCGTGGGCACCACTTGGGGGCTCACCCCCAGGAAGCTGTGGTGGATTTACACTGCCATCATCCGCCCCTCGATCAGTTACGCCAGCCTCGTGTGGGCTAGCGGCCTGAGCGTCAAGAGCAACCTCGACGCTCTCTACAAAATCCAGGGCAGAGCTTGCCGCATTACTATGGGCGCTCCACCCTCTACTCCTTTTGAAGGCATGAATGCCTTCCTCTGCACCCCTCCTCTGGATATTTATATCAAAGGAGAGGCGACGAAGAGCACCCGGCGTCTTCTGGATGCTGGGGTGGCCTTCAAAAAAGTGCGGGCCTTTAAGAAGCGGTCGCTTATCCCGCACTCTGACCTCTGCCTCAAGGCTCTCGAGGAGTGTGGCGGGCTCAACATCCTCACGGACTCGATCCCAGCCACCCTTCTCCTGAGCCAAAGGTATAAGGTCACTGTTCAGCCTCGACACGAGGCGAGCGACAGCTGGAGCGATTCTGAAGTCCACTGTTACACTGACGGCTCTATGAGGCATGGTCTTTCAGGCTTCGGAGCTTGCGTCTTCTTCAAGGGAGAAGTGGTGTGGAGCTACTCCTAGCACACTGGGCCCAACTCCAGTGTTTTTCAGAGCGAGGTGCTTGCCATCAGTTCCTGCGCGGCAGAGCTGCGATGAAGGCAGCTCAGCGGTCGGAAATTTATTTTTCACTCTGACAGCCAAGCAGCCCTTCGGGCCCTCTGCCGCAGCACCGCCAGCTCCAGGTCCGTCCTGGACTGCAACACCCAGCTCAACGGGCTTGCGCTAGGCAACCAGGTGGAGCTCAGATGGATCCCGGGCCACGCCGGCTTCCTCGGCAACGAGCGCGCTGACCTGCTGGCCAAGGCTGGCTCCGCCGGCGCGCTGCTGGGGCCGGGCCCGGGAGCCCCCATCCCCGCCTCGGTGATTAACTCCCGCGTTAAGCGCTGGACTGACTCCGAGCATCTCCGCAGGTGGCACGACACCCGGAATTGTAGGCAATCCCGTGCGGCCGTCCCCTGCCCCTCTCCTCTCCTGCGTAGAGCCCTCCTCAGGCTCAACCGCAGAGACCTCAGAGCAGTTAGCATGGCCCTCTCCGGGCATGGCTGCTTCTCTCGCCACCGGTTCCTTCAGGGCCAAGTACCCGAGGAGCGGTGCCCCTTCTGCCGCTCAGGCAGTGAGAACGCCGAGCACTTTATCTGCCACTGCCCGGTTTTCACCAAGGCCAGGCTCACTCACCTCGGGCCAAACCCGGTTCTCTCCGACGTTTGCAGGCCCGAGAGCATCCCGCTGCTCGCCCGGTACCTCAGGGACACGGGACGAGCTGATCTCTTCCCCACCGCCGGTGAGGAGGAACGCGCTGCAGGCGAGACCGACGAGTCCCCCTGAGCGACATCACTTCGATGGAAGTCTTTGGTCGCCAGGGGCTAGCGGAATGGGCGGTCTCCTCCGCCTCCTCGCTGCATCCGCCGGACGCCCCCTGCAGCTAAGTCAAGTAAGTCAAGAATGTGACTTTGTTTCTTTTGAATTTAAAATCTGCGCATGCGCGTCACTGGGGGACAATTTTGGCCACAGACAGTCTGATCGAATTGAATTTCGTCTGTTTCAATAGAAAAGGACTTTGTTTGATTTGAATTTCCGCAAGGGCTGATATTTCTTAAAGTGTTTGAATTGAAGTTCTGCTTGTTTCTTTTGAACAAGACTTTGTTCAAAATAGGAGGCAAAATGGTGTATTTGAGCGGAAACGATAGGTGTGCGGGCCTGTGCGTTGTCATGGCCCGGCCGCTGCACATGACTCACTCGTTTGGGGTCGGCGAAGCCGTGCGAGACTGGGCGGGTGTCGGCTGACCTTGGCGGAGCATGTTCGATGGCTTTGGACCTGGCCACTTGCACCAGGGTCGGCAAGTTCGAGCTCTGCCGGCATAGTAGATGTGCGCATTGCAGACGAGTGGTCGCTGCCGTCGGCGTCGTGAGCCGGAGCGTCAGGTCGCCGGGAGAAATGCCGGGCCGGTTGCTGCTCTGCATTAGCGGCAGTGGACAACTGATTGATGTCGGCAAATGGTGAGGGTAGACCGGCCACTACGAGCATGCTGTCGGCGATCTTGGCAAAATTATCCAGCGGGCTGTGCTCATGTCCGACGAGTGCGGAGCGAATGTGGGGCGGCAACGCAGAGATGAGGCGTGACTTGACTATGGCGTCGTCAACCTTCAGGCCAACCTCGGTAAATCGGCGTTCTATTTTGTTGCGGGAGTGTGGCGGGAGTGTCCTTCATACTTTTCCAAAGGACGATGAAATAAGGAAAAAGTTGCTGATAGCGCTGAGAAGAAAATATTTTGAGCCATCGCCATCCACGCAAGTCTGCTCAATGCATTTGAGGAATCTTGCTTCAAAAAGCAATTTGCAGGCTTTCTGCCTAGCGTCAAAAGACGGCTATATCCAAATGCCGTTCCTTCCATCTTCCCAGCTTTCCCTGACCATCTGCTGCCGAAAGCTGAAAAGAAACGGAAGACTCCCACCGCAGCCGCAGCTCGCGAAGTTGATTTCGCTGCATTTTGTAAATCAAAAGAGAGCAGCGAGCCGGAAGCTTGCTTATACTTATTGGTCTGTGCTTCAAGTCAAGTGGTGCTACTTCTATAAGTCCCTACATGGGCCCCGACCCCCTCTATAGGGTTTAGAAATTAAGCCAGAACAATAGAAATGGGCATAGGCTGAGCCTACAATAGTGCACGCAGCGCATGGCAAAGCTACAGCAGCTTCCATCAATTTCAGACAGACATCAAATGCGAGGCGAATTCTTAATGAGCCCGGCGCGGAGGCCGCTCCTGGAGAGGAGCTGCGGGCAGGCCCGGGACCGACGCCCAACCCCGACTGGCGTGGCAACCGAGGGGCGGATGCGTGGGCCGGCCCGCACAGAAGGACAGTGAACTGAGCTCTCCCAGATGCTCTAACGCAACCAGAGTAATCCGCTAAGTCTAACCGTCTAGCCCTCGCCCCCGTAGTTACGGGCATGTCTAGTGCTGTTTAATTGCATGCGCTGTGTAAACCCCGCCGTCGTTAGGAAAGTGGTTCCCCACCTCATCAGCGGCAGGGAATGAAATTGGTAAGTTGTAGCAACGCCATTGGCAATTTTTTTCTTCTATTGATTTTTCTTACACTACTTGTGCAATCCATCACTATATACTGTATTGTTGGAGAATAGGGGAGTTTGAGAATCCGGTACTGCGAGGGATTCAGGTGGGTGAGGGGCGGAGAAACTGGGGCGATGTACGCGAATGGTTGCTAGTGTAAAGTATAATAAAAAGCAACGCTACTGCCAGTCACTGTGCAGTGAGAATAACGCAAAGACCTCACTTGTCCGAACTAATGATTATATATTAAACGAGTGCAGTTAGTCATCTGTTAGCTTACGGCGAGGGCGAGGGCGGAAAATTGACGTGAATAGTAAAAGTTAAGCGAGCAAGTACAAGTCCGGAAGAAACATAATACAGGTTTAAGCTTTAGAGACGTTAATACAATAAGTGGGTCTGTTGCGTGAGCATTGAGTAAATAGCAGCGGGAAAAAGGAAGTGAGTGTACGGAATGGTTGGGGCGGAGGGGGGGCCGTAGCCCAGCGGTAGCGCAGCTGCTCTGGTGTGCCAGCGACCCAGGCTCGATTCCAAGTGCAGTCACATTAATTTGGGGCTAAATTGGAATCTCGGCTTGGCTCTGCTCGTGCAATTAACGGCCTTGAGAGCCAACCCCCAAGGCGCAGTGAAGTGTACATGCCTAAGGATAATATAAAGTTAGGGCCGCTGTACACTCCTGTGTGAGTGTGTGCCTGCGTACGTATCCGCGCGCTTGTATGCCTGCTCAGGGGAGTCGGCGGAATGGGCAGTAATGCCTCTCGCCGGTTGTGTGCCTATGTCGCTTAAAGTGCGCCAGGGTGCACACAACCCCCCTGCCTCTAATAAAAAAAATGGTTGGGGCGGGGCGTGAAGCAGACACGAAGAGGCGGTCAACGTTAAAAAATATACGTTTAAAACACCGTTCGTACTGTGTGCACAAACAATAATTGAATGGTAACTATAAAAATAATAACTACTAAAAATCTGGATAAAAATATTTCATTCAAAGGTTCTTTTCTAAATATTACAATTTATGATATGATATCTAAAGACAAGGAAACACCGTCACAAAGTAAAAAATTGTCAGGCACTTTATTAAGTTCACTTCAAACTTCACCTACAAAGCTCTAAATAGTGCTCTTAGGGATTGACACAATTTCATGGCTATCACCATTGTGGCACTGCTCAGTGATTCCAACATTGTATATGCCACAGAATGCTGCAAAGGCCGCTCCAGTGCCAGCAGCCGCTGTTCCTGACAGTCCAGCTGCTCCAATGCTCTGACCAACAGACACCACAAATGGGGTTGTTCCTGCTCCTAAAGATTGTATCCAGGCTGCAGTTGAGCCAGCAGTAATTCCAGCTGCTTTAAATCCAAGCAGACCAACAGCCCATGGTGCAGCAACAATGGATCCAGCAGTGGCTGCTCCTCCCAAAGCAATGCATTTTCCAACTCTCCAGTAATTGTAACCTGAGTAAGAAAAAAACATACAGAATGCCATGTGTAAAGCCATGCAAGGTGACTGTGGCCTTGTTGGCCAGGTGCATTGTTATACTGAATAGACTTAGTACCTGCCTTGAATAATATTCCGTACGGCGGATGTGAGCCTCACACTCATAACAATGCCTTTAGGGGCCAGTGTATTTTAAAAAGTCTTTTTCATCTTCACTATATAGTTTTTTATATTGTGATGCCAGTGCTGACGCGCAGTCGCACTGCTCTGCATTGTCGTTCATTTCACAATATAAATGAAACTATATAGGAAGAGAAAAGAAAGACTTTAAAAACACTGGCCCGCTAAAGTGCTTCTAGTTTTGGCTCTTCTGCTTTCCATCCAACTTGGACCATGTTTTGCTTGCGACAAAGAACAGCAGGTCAAAACTTGTAAGTCTATTCAGTATAACTAAATTTTTGCACCTGGCTGCAACAAGGCAGTTGCAGTCACCTTGCATGGCTTTACACATGGCATTCTGTATGTTTTTTTCTTACTCAGGTTACAATTACTGGAGAGTTGGAAAATGCATTGCTTTGGGAGGAGCAGCCACTGCTGGATCCATTGTTGCTGCACCATGGGCTGTTGGTCTGCTTGGATTTAAAGCAGCTGGAATTACTGCTGGCTCAACTGCAGCCTGGATACAATCTTTAGGAGCAGGAACAACCCCATTTGTGGTGTCTGTTGGTCAGAGCATTGGAGCAGCTGGACTGTCAGGAACAGCGGCTGCTGGCACTGGAGCGGCCTTTGCAGCATTCTGTGGCATATACAATGTTGGAATCACTGAGCAGTGCCACAATGGTGATAGCCATGAAATTGTGTCAATCCCTAAGAGCACTATTTAGAGCTTTGTAGGTGAAGTTTGAAGTGAACTTAATAAAGTGCCTGACAATTTTTTACTTTGTGACGGTGTTTCCTTGTCTTTAGATATCATATCATAAATTGTAATATTTAGAAAAGAACCTTTGAATGAAATATTTTTATCCAGATTTTTAGTAGTTATTATTTTTATAGTTACCATTCAATTATTGTTTGTGCACACAGTACGAACGGTGTTTTAAACGTATATTTTTTAACGTTGACCGCCTCTTCGTGTCTGCTTCACGCCCCGCCCCAACCATTTTTTTTATTAGAGGCAGGGGGTTGTGTGCACCCTGGCGCACTTTAAGCGACATAGGCACACAACCGGCGAGAGGCATTACTGCCCATTCCGCCGACTCCCCTGAGCAGGCATACAAGCGCGCGGATACGTACGCAGGCACACACTCACACAGGAGTGTACAGCGGCCCTAACTTTATATTATCCTTAGGCATGTACACTTCACTGCGCCTTGGGGGGTTGGCTCTCAAGGCCGTTAATTGCACGAGCAGAGCCAAGCCGAGATTCCAATTTAGCCCCAAATTAATGTGACTGCACTTGGAATCGAGCCTGGGTCGCTGGCACACCAGAGCAGCTGCGCTACCGCTGGGCTACGGCCCCCCCTCCGCCCCAACCATTCCGTACACTCACTTCCTTTTTCCCGCTGCTATTTACTCAATGCTCACGCAACAGACCCACTTATTGTATTAACGTCTCTAAAGCTTAAACCTGTATTATGTTTCTTCCGGACTTGTACTTGCTCGCTTAACTTTTACTATTCACGTCAATTTTCCGCCCTCGCCCTCGCCGTAAGCTAACAGATGACTAACTGCACTCGTTTAATATATAATCATTAGTTCGGACAAGTGAGGTCTTTGCGTTATTCTCACTGCACAGTGACTGGCAGTAGCGTTGCTTTTTATTATACTTTACACTAGCAACCATTCGCGTACATCGCCCCAGTTTCTCCGCCCCTCACCCACCTGAATCCCTCGCAGTACCGGATTCTCAAACTCCCCTATTCTCCAACAATACAGTATATAGTGATGGATTGCACAAGTAGTGTAAGAAAAATCAATAGAAGAAAAAAATTGCCAATGGCGTTGCTACAACTTACCAATTTCATTCCCTGCCGCTGATGAGGTGGGGAACCACTTTCCTAACGACGGCGGGGTTTACACAGCGCATGCAATTAAACAGCACTAGACATGCCCGTAACTACGGGGGCGAGGGCTAGACGGTTAGACTTAGCGGATTACTCTGGTTGCGTTAGAGCATCTGGGAGAGCTCAGTTCACTGTCCTTCTGTGCGGGCCGGCCCACGCATCCGCCCCTCGGTTGCCACGCCAGTCGGGGTTGGGCGTCGGTCCCGGGCCTGCCCGCAGCTCCTCTCCAGGAGCGGCCTCCGCGCCGGGCTCATTAAGAATTCGCCTCGCATTTGATGTCTGTCTGAAATTGATGGAAGCTGCTGTAGCTTTGCCATGCGCTGCGTGCACTATTGTAGGCTCAGCCTATGCCCATTTCTATTGTTCTGGCTTAATTTCTAAACCCTATAGAGGGGGTCGGGGCCCATGTAGGGACTTATAGAAGTAGCACCACTTGACTTGAAGCACAGACCAATAAGTATAAGCAAGCTTCCGGCTCGCTGCTCTCTTTTGATTTACAAAATGCAGCGAAATCAACTTCGCGAGCTGCGGCTGCGGTGGGAGTCTTCCGTTTCTTTTCAGCTTTCGGCAGCAGATGGTCAGGGAAAGCTGGGAAGATGGAAGGAACGGCATTTGGATATAGCCGTCTTTTGACGCTAGGCAGAAAGCCTGCAAATTGCTTTTTGAAGCAAGATTCCTCAAATGCATTGAGCAGACTTGCGTGGATGGCGATGGCTCAAAATATTTTCTTCTCAGCGCTATCAGCAACTTTTTCCTTATTTCATCGTCCTTTGGAAAAGTATGAAGGACACTCCCGCCACACTCCCGCAACAAAATAGAACGCCGATTTACCGAGGTTGGCCTGAAGGTTGACGACGCCATAGTCAAGTCACGCCTCATCTCTGCGTTGCCGCCCCACATTCGCTCCGCACTCGTCGGACATGAGCACAGCCCGCTGGATAATTTTGCCAAGATCGCCGACAGCATGCTCGTAGTGGCCGGTCTACCCTCACCATTTGCCGACATCAATCAGTTGTCCACTGCCGCTAATGCAGAGCAGCAACCGGCCCGGCATTTCTCCCGGCGACCTGACGCTCCGGCTCACGACGCCGACGGCAGCGACCACTCGTCTGCAATGCGCACATCTACTATGCCGGCAGAGCTCGAACTTGCCGACCCTGGTGCAAGTGGCCAGGTCCAAAGCCATCGAACATGCTCCGCCAAGGTCAGCCGACACCCGCCCAGTCTCGCACGGCTTCGCCGACCCCAAACGAGTGAGTCATGTGCAGCGGCCGGGCCATGACAACGCACAGGCCCGCACACCTATCGTTTCCGCTCAAATACACCATTTTGCCTCCTATTTTGAACAAAGTCTTGTTCAAAAGAAACAAGCAGAACTTCAATTCAAACACTTTAAGAAATATCAGCCCTTGCGGAAATTCAAATCAAACAAAGTCCTTTTCTATTGAAACAGACGAAATTCAATTCGATCAGACTGTCTGTGGCCAAAATTGTCCCCCAGTGACGCGCATGCGCAGATTTTAAATTCAAAAGAAACAAAGTCACATTCTTGACTTACTTGACTTAGCTGCAGGGGGCGTCCGGCGGATGCAGCGAGGAGGCGGAGGAGACCGCCCATTCCGCTAGCCCCTGGCGACCAAAGACTTCCATCGAAGTGATGTCGCTCAGGGGGACTCGTCGGTCTCGCCTGCAGCGCGTTCCTCCTCACCGGCGGTGGGGAAGAGATCAGCTCGTCCCGTGTCCCTGAGGTACCGGGCGAGCAGCGGGATGCTCTCGGCCTGCAAACGTCGGAGAGAACCGGGTTTGGCCCGAGGTGAGTGAGCCTGGCCTTGGTGAAAACCGGGCAGTGGCAGATAAAGTGCTCGGCGTTCTCACTGCCTGAGCGGCAGAAGGGGCACCGCTCCTCGGTACTTGGCCCTGAAGGAACCGGTGGCGAGAGAAGCAGCCATGCCCGGAGAGGGCCATGCTAACTGCTCTGAGGTCTCTGCGGTTGAGCCTGAGGAGGGCTCTACGCAGGAGAGGAGAGGGGCAGGGGACGGCCGCACGGGATTGCCTACAATTCCGGGTGTCGTGCCACCTGCGGAGATGCTCGGAGTCAGTCCAGCGCTTAACGCGGGAGTTAATCACCGAGGCGGGGATGGGGGCTCCCGGGCCCGGCCCCAGCAGCGCGCCGGCGGAGCCAGCCTTGGCCAGCAGGTCAGCGCGCTCGTTGCCGAGGAAGCCGGCGTGGCCCGGGATCCATCTGAGCTCCACCTGGTTGCCTAGCGCAAGCCCGTTGAGCTGGGTGTTGCAGTCCAGGACGGACCTGGAGCTGGCGGTGCTGCGGCAGAGGGCCCGAAGGGCTGCTTGGCTGTCAGAGTGAAAAATAAATTTCCGACCGCTGAGCTGCCTTCATCGCAGCTCTGCCGCGCAGGAACTGATGGCAAGCACCTCGCTCTGAAAAACACTGGAGTTGGGCCCAGTGTGCTAGGAGTAGCTCCACACCACTTCTCCTTGAAGAAGACGCAAGCTCCGAAGCCTGAAAGACCATGCCTCATAGAGCCGTCAGTGTAACAGTGGACTTCAGAATCGCTCCAGCTGTCGCTCGCCTCGTGTCGAGGCTGAACAGTGACCTTATACCTTTGGCTCAGGAGAAGGGTGGCTGGGATCGAGTCCGTGAGGATGTTGAGCCCGCCACACTCCTCGAGAGCCTTGAGGCAGAGGTCAGAGTGCGGGATAAGCGACCGCTTCTTAAAGGCCCGCACTTTTTTGAAGGCCACCCCAGCATCCAGAAGACGCCGGGTGCTCTTCGTCGCCTCTCCTTTGATATAAATATCCAGAGGAGGGGTGCAGAGGAAGGCATTCATGCCTTCAAAAGGAGTAGAGGGTGGAGCGCCCATAGTAATGCGGCAAGCTCTGCCCTGGATTTTGTAGAGAGCGTCGAGGTTGCTCTTGACGCTCAGGCCGCTAGCCCACACGAGGCTGGCGTAACTGATCGAGGGGCGGATGATGGCAGTGTAAATCCACCACAGCTTCCTGGGGTGAGCCCCCAAGTGGTGCCCACGGCGCTCCTGGTCTGAGCCAGGACAGCTAGGGCTTTTTTGGCTTTAGTTTGAAAGTCACATTCTATTTCGACAGAGATTTTTGCACATAGGTACAAGTACATTTTTAGTAATCTATTTTTTTGTTTTTCCTGTACTGCATAACTGTACAATCGTTGCGCAACAAGAAACGATATGAATGCTGAAGATCAGATTGAAGAAGACGATGAATTGCTGGAACCAGCAAAATTTCATCGCTTCGATAGCTGAGCAGCACGGGAATCAGTCAATGGCGGCCTATCGGCGAGACATTCGTACAACATGGTGGACAGAACCATTGGCTGCATCTCTGTGAACAAGTGCATTGAGTGGTTCAACCATGTGTTTACATACGTCCCTCGCTGCGTTGGTGGACAGGTAATTGATGGTTAGGTGTCTTGCTCCTGTTTTTCATTTTACTCTTATGTTCGTCGATATGCTGTGTTTTATCCCTTTGTCGAAATAGAATGTGACTTTGTTTTTTTTGAATTTCAAATCCGCGCATGCGCGTCAGGGTAAATCTCAAATTGAAATATACGTAAGTTATAAACAAATTTTTTCTTTCAGCATGAATTTAATTGTTAAACCAGAAGTATTTGTACATAAATTTAACTTTTATTTATAAAAAACTGATTGAAAAATGTGTCTTTAAACTTTTAGCCAGAGCTTATGCTTTTATCGTGGCGATAGCGACCGAAAACGTATTTTTCTGACTTGTACTTTAAGTACGTTTTTTTGTTTCATAACGCTCTTTGTGTACGTGTACTATTTTTGTCTATGGACAATGATGAAAATTTTTACGGCTGTGTTTTCAATATTTATGAACTTATTTAGCCCTGTCTTAATTGCATGACACTTGTCTACTGTTGAAAAATTCCTGTAAGGTGTAGGTTTTCTGATAAACAAGATCAAACATTTTGATCTTTAGTGATTCATTCTTTCAGAGACATTTTAAATATTGTTATTTTGTTTTATCTGCGACTGTCAATGCATTGTTACTTACTTATGCCTATTGATGTTACATTTTGACTTTTTTCATGAGCACAAAATTTCCTGTAAGGTGTAAGTTTACTCAGCTCATAAGCATGTAAATGTTCCCAAAACTTGTTATTATGTAGAAAAATACTAAACAAAGAGTAGTTTTTATTGCATGTTCTTGTGATTTTACTAAAGAAGTATAGACCTTATTAAGTTCATTATATGGGTTTTTACCATTTATAGCCAACTAACATACTTAAGTAAGCAGTTTGTTTATTTTTGTATGAAAATCTTTGATGAATTCGCTTGTAATGATATTCAATTTTGATCTTATGTGTATATTTTGAGCTCTAATGTTTGGTAATCCATATAAATATTCTAATTTGTTTTTGCCAATGTATTTAATATATTCCTCCAATGTTATCATATTTGAATGCCTATTTGGGCTAGCAAAAGACAATAGGTATGGCAGGAACAGGAACCCTTAGAAACAGTTTGCATGGTTAGGAGAAAGCAAAAAGAATCCTGGTATTGCATACTTTTATTGTATTTAATGACACCTTAGAAAGCCTTTTTACTCATAATTAGGAAGCACAATCTATCTACTTCTATTTGTATTTATATCTCAATATCTGTGTGTAGCAGTATATGTTTACCTTGCAATTTGAATGCCATATCTATTATTTCTATTTAGTCATTTTCAATTGTACTCTGCTATCTTGGTATTCATTTACAAAAATACAAAGTGAGAGTCTATCTGTCTATTTGTAAATTTTGGCAATTTTCAATGTAGACATTCCTAAAATTACAGTTATTTTCTTTAAATTGATACAGATAACATTAAGATGATA
>NIVC01000575.1:447500-531629 GCA_002269645.1 Macrostomum lignano | reverse complement strand
TTGCTTCATTTGGAATTCTTTCCGTGCCTTAAGGTAATCAGTTCCTCTACCTCGGCGGACTGGTGCCGGACGTGAGCGACGACCTGGCGAGACGGCGCGGCAAGGCCTATGTCGCCTTTCGATCTGTTCGGGCGGTGCTGCTCTCGGAGGCCCTGTCGGCCAGCGCCAGGTCCCAGCTGTTCCAGGCTGTTGTTGAGATCGCCCTCTTGTACAATGCTGAGACCTGGTCGCTGACCGGGGCGCTCGAGAGGCAGCTCATCGCGGCGCATGCGGCTCTGGTTCGTGCCGCGTTTGGCGCCCGCCACGGCCCTGGCAGCAGCGAGACGACTGACTCCCTGGTACCAGCGATCGCGCCTGACGCTGCCGTCTTTCCTGCTGAGCAAGCGACGTCTGCGGCTTGCGGGCATGTTTATCCGGGTCGAAGCCTTACTGCCCAGAGACGCTGCAGGACGTCCTGCTGTGGACTCCGCAGGGACCTCGCATTCGCGGACAGGGACGAGTGGCTCGCCGTGGATCGAGCGTCTTTTCGATGATGCGCGAGCACCCAGCCATGCAGGCCGGCAGCAGGCGTGAAGCACATCAGAGACCTTGCCCTGAAGCGCGCGATTTGACGCCTCCTCTTTTTGGCCACTTTTTTGTGGTCGGCGCGGGGCGTGAGATTATTGTTATTATTATTATTTCTGAGGCGAAATATTTATAAAATACATGTACATCTTATTGAACTTAGGCCCATGACGTGCGAGAAATCCACATGCAAATATGCCTAAGTTGCTCCTTTCGAATGCATTTTTCCAGGAAACTCCGTGCTTTAATAGAAGTGCAGTTGCAACTAGCCTTTCAGTATTGGTGAGTTAGTTTGTGAAATAGATTTTTGGAATAGATACATATTTTAACCGGCCGTAAAAGTCCGGAAATTAAAAGTAAATAATAACAAATCCAGTTAAGTCAAACATTTAGCAGACTTTTAAGGTAAATATAAATGAATGACAGTACATTTTGTATTTTAAAAAATGTGTATACGTTTTTATTGTCTATTTCTGAACAAATGCATCTGTTCGACCAGGAAGCGAAGAGTTCAAATTACTTGCGAAGGAGGAATTAAATTGGCAAAATTTAACAAGTCCTGCCACTGCATCGAGCAATATCAATTACAGTTGTATTTCAGTATTCGATATAGTTTCCTTGAGTAATCGTATACCTTAGACTTAGTCAGCCAATTTATTCAAGGTTTCGTGGTTAGTTCGAAAAAAAGATGGAACTCGATAGAGAAGACCATGAGCTTCGAGACTTAGTTTCTCAAACGCTTGAAAACAAAGGTGTTTTGGGCGATATTCGAGTAAGAAAAAGTTTATTCTTTGCTCGATTTTTGGTCTTAAATTTTTAGCAATCTTTAACAGTTTGTCGCAATCATTATAAGTGCAATGACTATATTCGGTATATTAACACTGATACAATGATACTGATAGATCAGTGTCGCAGCCAGGATTTATTTCAGGGGGGGGCATTCCGAACCCGGAGGAGGGGTGTAGGGAGGAGGGATTTTTCTCTGGAATTTCAGGGGATGCGTAATTATTTGTCCAGAATTTTTGTGGAGAGTTAATTTTGGGGGCCCAGGTCCTCCTGCCCCCTCTTGCTGCATCACTGTGATAGATTGGCTCAGCAGAATATTTGCAGTTCTATTCATCTACATTTTTCCGTCGATAGCAGCTCTAATAACTGTAATAAAAGGCCTACTATATTTGTTTTATTCTTGATCAAAAAGACTTATTTAGATTAGGGCCTATAATTGCATACATTCATTGTTTTATTTTTAAGAATTCAATGCTTTTACTGGTATACTCAAACAAATATTTACTGACATGTGTTGTGTATGTATACTCTTTAATTTAGAATTATATTTTTGTAATGTTATCTTAAAATTTTTTGCTATAGATCTAAGAATAAGTTATATATTTATATATCTGGCGGCATAGCACCTCCAGTGGGGGGGCAGTGGTTGGGTGGTCACTCCTCCTTGCCCTACCCCTACAAGAAAGAAATTTTTCTCATGGTCTTGCACATACTTTTAGAATTTTTTGTTAAAGAGGTGGTCACTCCCTATAAAGGGGTGACTAATAGTCACCTGGGGGTTATAACTCCCTTGCTAGCCCCTGCGTCGCCACTGAATATAATGGTTTTAATGATAGTAATGATAGTAATATATATATATGAATAAAGTAATGAATAAGTAATATATATAAATAAAGAAAAGAAAAGATGATTTAGTTTAAACTGTTTAGTTTAAAAACATCAAACACATATGCTATATATTCTATGACCAGTCTTTATTATAGGCCCAAAAAGTTTTTTTAGATAGGGCCTAGGCATTTGAAAAGAAATTAGTACGGTATATACTTTTTGTGTTATAAATTTTAGTGGAAATTCTATGCCCATAGCAAAAATATATCATTATCTATAAATTTATCTAGTTATTGAAGAGCCAATCATACATTTAAGAAAAGCTTAAAATAAGGATAATAATTTATGCTTTTAAAAAATTGATAAGGCATTACTTTAAAAAAATTCTTAGCATTATACGAGTATAAATGTGTGGCAAATTCATTGGTACAAGCATATATATAAAATTGATATAAACTAATTTTTATACTAGCCATATTGAATTGAAGATAGTATATAGGCTATTAAAGACTATAGGAAAAAAATTACAACTTATTCTTAGGTCATTTTGGAGGATTCTATAGCAAAGGACCTTTTTAATTAAGTTTAATAGAACTACAAAAATATGGCATCTATGAAGAGCCTAGCAAATTTTATTTTTTCTTACAGTTTCTTTTTTGCTATAGGCTATAGCAAAAGATGATAAATTAAAAAACTTAAGTATATTACTATATCTTATTTTTTTAAAGTTTAAATTTTTGTTTATAATATCTTATTATTTATTTTTTTTAATTATAACATTAAATACCAACTCCTTATACAACTCTAGGCTCAACTAAGGGCAAGCATATTTCTGGCTCTTGATGATGAAGAAAAGCTTACTAGCTATCTGAAGACAAAGAACAACAAATTAACCTCATTTCTTGAGTCATCAAATGGTAAGAGTGAAAAATACAAAATACAAAAATACATATATTTGTACTTTTAATGTCATGGAATTTCAAATTGTGTCTTTTAGATTACAATATGCTCATGGTAGTTAGTTCTTGTATTTTTCATTTCACTCTAGTGATGGGGTCTCATTGCTTCAACTACAAGGATGGGACCCCATTGCTTTACTCTTAGGATGGGATCCCATTGCTTCCATACTAAGGATGGGATCTCATTGCTTTCACTTTAAGGATGGGATCTCATAGCTTCCACTCTAAGGATGGGATCCCATTGCTTCCACTCTAAGGATGGGACCATTGCTTTACTCTTAGGATGGGATCCATTGCTTCCACTCTAAGGATGGGATCTCAAAGCTTCCACTCTAAGGATGGGATCTCATAGCTTCCACTCTAAGGGTGGGATCCCATTGCTTCCACTCTAAGGATGGGATCTCATAGCTTCCACTCTAAGGATGGGATCCCATTGCTTCCACTCTAAGGATGGGATCCCATAGTTTCCACTCTAAGGATGACTAGAATCTAGTTGTCGTTTACTTTAATTTCTTAAAAAATGTTTTAGTTGAGTGATAAAATGGCCTCATTCACTAAACTCAACTCACACACAGGCCGTCAGGCCTTCACTCTGATTGTTGAGCTGCTGGAGCACTTCAATCTGAAGCACAGTCTGGCTGTGCTCACCCAAGAAGCCGGGCTGGCCGCTGCCGGAGTGACTACGTCACGTGACAGCTCAGACAACTTGAATGATAAAAAATGCGTTAAAATCTCGGATGCGAACCGGCCACAGTGGAGCCAAAGCTCGTGAAACTGCTCAAAGACTCGACTAATACAACTCGTAAGGACTTCATTTTTTTCTTATTATTTGCTTAATTATTTCCGGATTAAGAAGAATGTCAAAAGCATAAAAATCCGAAAATGCATACTACTGTATACTGTAATTAAAAATTTGCATTGTTTATTTATTTTAGCATAATGAAGTTCGCGAGGCCAGTCGCGAAGATGCTCTGCCGCCGAAGTCAATTCTGCTCTTACCTGACTGTGGCATTTGTTTAACTCTATGTATTTTTATTTTCTTCCAAGTAATTATTATAAATCGTTTTATTCAATCTGTCAAAGCTTGCAATAAAATTAAATTAGCATTTTTAAACGGTCTACTTTTAGTAGCATTTTTAGTCTGCAGCAAATATATATTGCTTTTTTTCAGTAACTATCACATTTGGTCCGTGTTTTATACAGTAACTGCCAGTAATTGTGTTTTCACTTTTAACTATGAAGTTAATAAAGTTTCAAGCAAGTTTTAAAATTATCTTCTGGCTGCCTATTTTTCAACATTTCAATGATTTTGTCAATGACAAAGATAGATAGATAGGTAGATAGATAAGGTAGATAGATAGATAGATAGATAGATAGATAGATAGATAGATAGTCAGCCGGTCAATTGCATTATCCAATGTATATTATAGCTTTTAATTTTCGTATTGGGATTTCATGCTGCCCCTGAGCCTCGGCATGCGGCTAGTGCTCGTGACACTGCAGTTGGCTGCTCTGCTGCAGTATGCCAACACGGGTGAGTGCCAATGTTCTAATCTATTGCACAGTGATGTAGATCTGGAGAAAAAACTTGACCTGATTCTAATCCTGGACACCACACACACAGCCTGACCCACAGTGGGCACATTCTGACCCAAACTAGACAGCCTGACCCACACTAAACACAGCCTGACCACACTAGACACATTCTGACCCACGCTAGACCCATCCTGACCCACACTAGACACATCCTCACTCATACTAGACAGTCTGACCCACACTAAACAGCCTGACCCACACCAGACACATCCTGACCCACGCTAGACACAGCCTGACCAACACTAGACACATCCTTACCCATACTAGACAGCCTGACCCACACTAAACAGCCTGACCCACACTAGACACAGCCTGACCCACGCTAGCACAGCCTGACCCACACTAGACACAGCCTGACCCACGCTAGACACAGCCTGACCCACGCTAGACACAGCCTGACCCACACTAGACACAACCTGACCCACGCTAGACAGCCTGACCCACACTAAACAGCCTGACCCACACCAGACACATCCTGACCCACACTAGACACAGCCTGACCCACGCTAGACAGTCTGACCCACACTAGACACAGCCTGACCCACGCTAGACACAGCCTGACCCACACTAAACAGCCTGACCCACACCAGACACAGCCTGACCCACGCTAGACACAGCCTGACCCACACTAGACACAGCCTGACCCACGCTAGACAGTCTGACCCACACTAGACACAGCCTGACCCACACTAGACACATTCTGACCCACACTAGACACAGCCTGACCCACGCTAGACCCATCCTGACCCACACTAGACACATCCTCACTCATACTAGACAGTCTGACCCACACTAAACAGCCTGACCCACACCAGACACATCCTGACCCACGCTAGACACAGCCTGACCAACACTAGACACATCCTTACCCATACTAGACAGCCTGACCCACACTAAACAGCCTGACCCACACCAGACACATCCTGACCCACGCTAGACACAGCCTGACCAACACTAGACACATCCTTACCCATACTAGACAGCCTGACCCACACTAAACAGCCTGACCCACACTAGACACAGCCTGACCCACGCTAGACACAGCCTGACCCACACTAGACACAGCCTGACCCACGCTAGACACAGCCTGACCCACGCTAGACACAGCCTGACCCACGCTAGACACAGCCTGACCCACAATAGACACAGCCTGATCCGCACTAGACACAGTCTGACCCACACTAGACAGCCTGACCCACACTAAACAGCCTGAACCACACTAGACACAGCCTGACCCACACTAGACACAGCCTGACCCACACTAAACAGCCTGACCCACACCAGACACAGCCTGACCCACACTAGACCCATCCTGACGAACACTAGACACATCCTTACCCATACTAGACATAGCCTGACCCACACTAGACATTCTGACCCACACTAGACACAGCCTGACCCACACTAGACAGCCTGACCCACACTAAACAGCCTGACCCACACTAGACACAGCCTGACCCATCGCATCTTCGCCTTGCAGTTTCTTTCCCGCCTACGCTAACAAAAATGCCGCCAAAGGAGGTGGCGTTCAACATTGGCGAGTCCATCAAGCTTGAGTGCGAAGCCTCGGGCGACCCGGCTCCAACCTTCATCTGGAAGCGAAACGAGCAGGAGTTTGATTGGACAAAGAATTCCGGTCGCTACAAGAAGTACCCTGGCGCCGGCACTCTGGTGTTCATTTCGCCCGGCGAAGACGATGATGGCATCTACCAGTGCTTGGCCAAGAATGATCTCGGCGTGGCTGCTTCCGTCAAGACGGTGAGCGGCACTGAGACCTGCTCTAGGTGGCCACAGGTTATCCCAACAATCTCCCAGATCCTCAGGTTATCCCAACAATCTCCCAGATCCTTAGGTTATCCCAACAATCTCCCAGATCCTCAGGTTATCCCAACAATCTCCCAGATCCTCAGGTTATCCCAACAATCTCCCAGATCCTTAGGTTATCCCAACAATCTCCCAGATCCTCAGGTTATCCCAACAATCTCCCAGATCCTCAGGTTATCCCAACAATCTCCCAGATCCTTAGGTTATCCCAACAATCTCCCAGATCCTCAGGTTATCCCAACAATCTCCCAGATCCTTAGGTTATCCCAACAATCTCCCAGATCCTCAGGTTATCCCAACAATCTCCCAGATCCTTAGGTTATCCCAACAATCTCCCAGATCCTCAGGTTATCCCAACAATCTCCCAGATCCTCAGGTTATCCCAACAACCTCCCAGATCCTCAGGTTATCCCAACAATCTCCTAGATCCTCAGGTTATCCCAACAACCTCCCAGATCCTCAGGTTATTCCAACAATCTCCTAGATCCTCAGGTTATCCCAACAACCTCCCAGATTCTCAGGTTATCCCAACAATCTCCCAGATCCCCAGGTTATCCCAACAATCTCCCAGATCCCCAGGTTATCCCAACAACCTCCCAGATTCTCAGGTTATCCCAACAATCTCCCAGATCCTCAGGTTATCCCAACAATCTCCCAGATCCTCAGCCTGGATTATAAACCTCTCTGATCCCCAGATTTGACAACCATTCTCTTAAGCCATCACGCCAGTGTTTCTATTTATTAAGCCAACTCAGGTCTCCTAACCTCCCGATCCGCTCCCACCCCCAGGTGCTCCGCCGCGCCGAGCTGTACAACTTTGCTAAAGAGCCCGACGTCAACGTGGAGCGCTCCTCAGGCGACAAGGTGACATTCCCGTGCAACGCGCCAACCTCTTACCCGGAGGCCACCATAGTTTGGTACAGAGTTACCGGCGCTGGCACGCAGACTCTGACAATGTCCAATCGGATCAACATTCACCCAGTCACTGGCGCGCTTATGTTCGCCAACGTTCAAGAGTCTGATACGGCGACCTACAAATGCGGCGTCAGGAATGACATTGTCCGTCGAACAGCTGAGGGTCGCAACTACAAGCTGACCGTGCGCACCAATGTCCTGTACCCGGCTGCTCAGCTCATGGCGCAGAAGCCCAGCGTGCAGAGCGCCCTGGTTAATAAAACTCTGGATTTGTTCTGCTTCTTCTCCGGCTACCCGACTCCTATGATCGAGTGGAAGAAGGACTCGGCCAAGATCACCACTAGCGAGGAGTGGGCCCGGATGCAGCTGCTAGACTCCGGTGCCCGCCTGCAGCTCATCGATATTGACAAGGATATTCATACTGGTCAGTCTGGACTGCACGTCTGCTGATCTCCCCAAGTCCCATGCCAGCCTCCCATATCCTCTGTTGCTGGACCAGCCTCCCAGATCCTCAGTTGCTGGACCAGCCTCCCAGATCCTCAGTTGCTGCTTCCCAGATCCTCAGTTGCTGGGCCACCTCAGGTCCTCAGTTGCTGGGCCAGCCTCTCAGATCCTCAGTTGTGGGCCAGCCTCCCAGGTCCTCAGTTGCTGGGCCAGCCTCCCAGGTCCTCAGTTGCTGGACCAGCCTCCCAGATCCTCAGTTGTTGGCCAGCCTCCCAGATCCTCAGTTGCTGCTTCCCAGATCCTCAGTTGCTGGGCCACCTCAGGTCCTCAGTTGCTGGGCCAACCTCTCAGATCCTCAGTTGCTGGGTCAGCCTCTCAGATCCTCAGTTGCCGAGCCAGCCTCCCAGATCCTCATTTGCTGGGCCAGCCTTCCAGATCCTCAGTTGCTGGGCCAGCCTCTCAGATCCTCAGTTGCCGAGCCAGCCTCCCAGATCCTCATTTGCTGGGCCACCTCAGGTCCTCAGTTGCTGGGCCAGCCTCTCAGATCCTCAGTTGCCGAGCCAGCCTCCCAGATCCTCAGTTGCTGGGCCAGCCTCCCAGGTCCTCAGTTGCTGGGCCACCTCAGATCCTCAGTTGCTGGGCCAGCCTCCCAGATCCTCAGTTGCTGGGCCAGCCTCCCAGATCCTCAGTTGCTGGGCCAGCCTCCCAGATCCTCAGTTGCTGGGCCATTCTCAGTCCGAGCCCACTAAGCCATCATATTACTCTCAGTAGTCACGAGTGGCATGCAAGTTAGACTTGAATTTACCCCCCCCCCCGCCCCCAGGCAACTACCAGTGCACGGGCACCAACGCCCAGATTGGTGGCAGTCCGCCGTCCGGCACCTTCGTTGTAAATGTATTCAGCGAGCCCTACTGGATCGAGAAGCCAACCGACATCTCCGTGCCAGAGGGCGGCAGTCACACCTTCCGCTGCGAAGCCGGCAGCGCCGACGGCGACCCCAAGTGGTTCATCAACGGCGTCCCTGCCAACCAGTACGACAACCGCAGCGCCCCCGTTGGCAAGGAGTTCCATTTCAAAAATCTCACCCTTAAAGATCCATTGGTGGTGCAGTGCAACTGCACTAATAAGTACGGCTACATCTACACCAATGCCTATCTGAATGTGCTGCGCGAGCCGCCAACCTTTGTCCTGGCCCCCGCCGACACCAAGGCCGCCGCCAGGAGCCGCTTCATCATGCCCTGCCAGACGTTCAGCGCGCCTCGCGCCGTTGTAGCTTGGAAAAAGAATGGCGAACCGATCACTGGCGGCAGATATCAGCTGCAGGATAATGGCGACCTGCTTATTGCCGAGCTGTCAATCACAGACTCGGGCACCTACGAGTGCACCGCCACTAATGACTTTGGTTAGTTATAGTGCTTGTGCCTGACTGCCTGTCTGCCTGTCTGTCTGCCTGACTGCCTGTCCGCCTGCCTGCCTGTCTGTCTGCCTGTCTGTCTGTCTGCCTGTCTGCCTGTCTGTCTGTCTGTCTGTCTGTCTTAGTGTCTGTCTTTCCGTCTGTCTTTCTGTCTGTCTGTCTGCCTGTCTGTCTGTCTGTCTGTCTGTCTGTCTGTCTGTCTGTCTGTCTGTCTGTCTGTCTGTCTGTCTGTCTGTCTTTCTGTCTGTCTGTCTGCCTGTCTGTCTGCCTGTCTGTCTGCCTGTCTTTCTGTCTGTCTGTCTGTCTGTCTGTCTGCCTGTCTGTCCGCCAGTCAGTCCGCAGCAGCCCCGCCACCCCGCAGGCTCCCGCACCGCCAGCGGCACAGTGACGGTCCGCCAGCCGACAGAAATCTCCATGGCGCCGCAGGACACCCGCGTCTACGAAGGCCAGGAGGTGAAGCTCATCTGCACGGCCATCACGGATCTGAAAGAGGAGAAAAACCTCATCATCCAATGGTCCAAAGACGGCACCATTATCGACTTCGATCAGAATCCCCGCCTGACCATCAACTTGCCGGACTACTCGCTGATAGTGAGCGGGGCCAAGCCGCTGGACACTGGCATCTACACTTGCAACGCCACGAACGGTCTGGACTACGACTCCAAGAGCGCCATGCTGATGATCATGGGCCGGCCGGAGATGCCAACCAATTTGGAAGTTGACTGCGACAAGTTCAAGTCCGATGACATCGCCCAGGTGAAGTGGAATCCCGGCACGGATAATTATGCGCCTGTACTGCGATATGTTGTGGAATTCTCCACTCAGTACGCCAGCGATACTTGGTACGTTGCGCCGCAGTTTGGCTCCACAGAGCCTACCGACACTCAGGTGCAAGTGAAAATGCACCCCAATATTCAGTACAGCTTCCGCGTCAAGGGCATCAATGTGGTCGGCGAGAGCGAGCCATCTAGGTGCGTGTTGGACTGCGTTTGATACTGAGTTTATTGTCTATCTCCATACACTGACACCTTCCCTATTTGACACTTGCCTACCTGACACTTTCCCCACCTGACACCTTCCCCATCTGACACCTTCCCCATCTGACACCTTCCCCATCTGACACCCTCCCCTCCTGACACCTTCCCCACCTGACACCCTCCCCATCTGACACCCTCCCCACCTCACACCCTCCCCACCTGACACCTTCCCCACACTTACACCCTCCCCACCTCACACCCTCCCCATCTGACACCCTCCCCATCTGACACCCTCCCCACCTGACACCCTCCCCACCTGACACCTTCCCCACCTGACACCCTCCCCACCTGACACCTTTCCCTCCTGACACCTTCCCCACCTGACACTCTCCCCACCTGACACCTTCCTCCAACCCTTCTTCCCCGCACCGCAGATCGGTGACGTCACCCTCGTGTCGGCTGCAGCCGAAAATTCCTTCGGTGAACCCAACAAATCTGTGGGCGGAAGGCAACCGGCCCCAGAATCTGGTGGTCTACTGGACCCCGCTCTCGCCGCTGGACTATAACGGCGAGAAAGTGAGCTACGTGCTAATTGTGGAATGCATGAACTGCGTCACAATGCCCAAAGGCAGCAGGAACGAGACCCAAATAGTGAATCCTCGACAAGAGAAAGTGGAATTCAACGATCTGTACGTCGGCAACACTCGCTACAATATCGAAGTATTCAAAAAGTACAGACTGAGTATCTATGCCAGGAATTCTGAGGGCGACAGCAGCGCAACAAGGCCGGAGTCGGTTGGCTACTCTGGCGAGGAGGCACCGACCGTATCGCCCGATAATTTTGCTCTGGACAGCGGCTCGGGCTCGGATCCGCTACAGTCGGACAGCGTCTTACTCAGCTGGTCGATGCAAAGCGATCCAGAGAAAGATGTCGACAGAATTCGTGGCTACTTTCGCGGCTTCCGAGTCGAATGGTGTCTGAGCAATTTGACGGCCGCTGATTGTCTGGTCAAGAAGCGCTTCCAAGATTTCATATTCCGAGCTATTGATGGCCCGTCTATGGTTGGCACGTTGAATACGAGAACCAAGCGGCAGGCGGTGGCCGCCTTCACTTATAATGGCAAGCTGACTCATCTGCCCGGCTCCACCACCATCCGGGCCTGGGTCAGGGTGCTCAACAAGTACTACGCCGGCCCGCCCAGCGCCACGGTTGAGTTCACTACTAAGGAGGGCACCCCGGGACAGGTGAGTGGCGGCACTGAAGAATCGGGAAGAGGGCACTGAAGAATCGGGTCATAGGGCACTGAAGAATCGGGTCATAGGGCACTGAAGAATCGGGTCATAGGGCACTGAAGAATCGGGTCATAGGGCACTGAAGAATCAGGTCATAGGGCACTGAAGAATCAGGTCATAGGGCAAAGAAGAATCGGGTCATAGGGCACTGAAGAATCGGGTCATAGGGCACTGAAGAATCGGGTCATAGGGCACTGAAGAATCAGGTCATAGGGCACTGAAGAATCAGGTCATAGGGCAAAGAAGAATCGGGTCATAGGGCACTGAAGAATCGGGTCATAGGGCACTGAAGAATCGGGTCATAGGGCACTGAAGAATCGGGTCATAGGACACTGAAGAATCGGGGAGGGGGCACTGAAGAATCGGGTCATAGGGCACTGAAGAATCGGGTCATAGGGCACTGAAGAATCGGGTCATAGGGCACTGAAGAATCGGGTCATAGGGCACTGAAGAATCGGGTCATAGGGCACTGAAGAATCGGGTCATAGGGCACTGAAGAATCGGGTCATAGGGCACTGAAACATCGGGTCATAGGGCACTGAAGAATCGGGTCATAGGGCACTGAAGAATCGGGTCATAGGGCACTGAAGAATCGGGTCATAGGGCACTGAAGAATCGGGTCATAGGGCACTGAAGAATCGGGTCATAGGGCACTGAAGAATCGGGTCATAGGGCACTGAAGAATCGGATTATAGGGCACTGAAGAATCGGGTCATAGGGCACTGAAGAATCAGGTCATAGGGACTGAAGAATCGGGTCATAGGGCACTGAAGAATCGGGGAGGGGGCACTGAAGAATCGGGTCATAGGGCACTGAAGAATCGGGGAGGGGGCACTGAAGAATCGGGTCATAGGACACTGAAGAATCGGGGAGGGGGCACTGAAGAATCGGGTCATAGGGCACTGAAGAATCGGGTCATAGGGCACTGAAGAATCGGGAGGGGGCACTGAAGAATCAGGTCATAGGGCACTGAAGAATCGGGTCATAGGGCACTGAAGAATCGGGTCATAGGGACTGAAGAATCGGGTCATAGGGCACTGAAGAATCGGGTCATAGGGCACTGAAGAATCGGGTCATAGGGCACTGAAGAATCGGGTCATAGGGCACTGAAGAATCAGGTCATAGGGCACTGAAGAATCAGGGAGGGGTACTGAAAAACGGCGTCATTTTCGTCGCGCATTGCAGGTCGGAGACTTCGTCCTGTCGGTCACGGGCGTCAACCACCTGGAATTCGACTGGCAGGTGCCGCCGCAGCCTAACGGGCGCCTCATCGGCTATCAGATGGCCTACCAGGAGATCAACGGGCTCAGTCTGGGCTACCTCACCCTGGCGCCGCCGCTGACTGACCCAACCCAGACCCGCGGGGCCGTCACCGGCCTCAAGCCCGACACTAACTACCGGGTGTACCTGTACGCCAGGACTGCAGTGGTAAGCATTGCCATGGATTGGAACTGCTGATTGCTTGTTTGACCAAAAGTCCCGTTCAGATAAGATTTCCGGTTTCGTTTATACTGGTTTTTATTATTCCCCGCTACTGTTTAGACTAGTTTTTATCACTTCCGGTCCTGTTTAGACGAGTTTTTATTACTTCCGGTCCTGTTTAGACGGGTTTTTATTACTTCCGGTCCTGTTTAGACGGGTTTTTATTACTTCCGGTCCTGTTTAGACGGGTTTTTATTACTTCCGGTCCTGTTTAGACGGGTTTTTATTACTTCCGGTCCTGTTTAGACGGGTTTTCAATACTTCCGGCTTTGTTTTGACGGTTTTTATTAGTTCCGGTCCTGTTACGACAAGTTTTGATTACTTCCGGTTCTTCTTAGACTAGTTTTTTGCTTGCTTCCGGTTTTATACTACGAGCTATGCTAAGAAGATCCGGAATCTTCCTTCCCTCAGGGCAACGGCGAGCCCAACTTTCTGGACGTGCGCACCGCGCCGCCTAACAAAGCGCCCAGTCCGCCGACCTTCTCTGTTAGCGCCATCGGCCAGCAGGCGTTCAACGTCACCTTCGCTCCGTCCACCGCTGGAGTGTCCGGTTCGGTGTTCTATGTGCAGTACCGGATGCCAGGTGAGCTGCGCTATAAGTGCCAAGGAATCGGCATTAACTTCCATTTAGGAAGTCCTTTAATCCGTTTATCTATTTCTCATTTCCAGGCCGCAACAAATGGTTTGAGACGCAGCGCGAGTATCGCAACCGATGGATTCAGATCGACGGCCTGGAGAACGACGCCTGGTACGACATCCGCGTTGTGGCCACGAATGGCGCCGCGATGACGTCATACAGCGACATTGTCCGGATGCAGACGGGAGGCGAACCCAGCCCGAACGCTCTGCGGGGCGCCAGCGCCACCTGGTTCATCTGCATGGTGCTCATCCTGCTGGCCCTCATCGCGCTCATCATCTTCCTGTTCTTCGTGCGCAAGCGGCGACTGGAAGGTAAAGTATTCTCTCGTGATGGGACTTATGATGGGATTCGGGGTTCTCTAATGATGGGATTCGGGATTCTCTCATGATGCGATTCTCATGATGGGATTTGGGATTCTCTAATGATGGGATTTGGGATTATCTCATGATGGGTTTCGGGGTTCTCTAATGATGGGATTCGGGATTCTCTAATGATGCGATTCGGGATTCTCTAATGATGGTATTCGGGATTTTCTCATGATGTGATTCGGGATTCTCTAATGATGGGATTCGGGATTCTCTAATGATGGGATTCGGGATTCTCTCATGATGCGATTCTCATGATGGGATTTAGGATTCTCTAATGATGGGATTTGGGATTATCTCATGATGGGATTCGGGATTCTTATGATGGGATTCGGGATTCTCTAATGATGGGATTCGGATTCCCATGATGTGATATTTGATGTATATTTGATACATATAGTTTCCTAATAATTAATGCTCACTGTAATGAGATTAGCATTAAAACTCTACAAATCTTGCGCACTTCAGCCAAGCGAGGCAAGCTGCTGCCGCAGGAGGATGAACCACAGCTGGGCGCCGGGTTCGGCGGGCCCTACGCCTCCGGCTTCCAGAGTGGAGCTGCCGCTGCCGCTGGCGGAGAAGGCGACTTCGAACCAGATGAGCCGCCCATGGAGAACAAGCCCCACACCTTCATGAGCAGTGAGTCTACCGACACATCTCAGCGACATTCTACCCACACATCTCAGCGACATTCTACCCACACATCTCAGCAACATTCTACCCACACATCTCAGCGACATTCTACCCACACATCTCAGCGACATTCTACCCACACATCTCAGCGACATTCTACCCACACATCTCAGCGACATTCTACCCACACATCTCAGCGACATTCTACCCACACATTTCAGCGACATTCTACCCACACATTTCAGCGACATATTTTAGCGACGCACCTAACCACTTTTCATTTCTACTTAGGCGGCGACGAACCCCCACCGATGTCGGCCGCCGCCGCCTCGTACGCCGCCGCTCCCGCCTCGCCGCCCTACAACGATGACGAGTACAACCCGGTCAACAAGCCGGCGTTCAGCGCCGCTAGTCCCGGCCAGGTTCAGGCGCCGCAACTGCCCCCGAAGCCGGCTCCGCGAGTGCCTGGCAGACGCTCGATCGAAGGCTCCATCGACAGCCTGCCAAGACGGTCCTCTGACCCGCCCGAAGGTGAGAAGAGTGCGCCGATGTTTTGAGTGGATTCTGGATTTCGGACTGCGGCACCTTTGCCGTGTGTTTTTGATCTTTTAGTTTAAGATTTTGATCCTTTAGCTTAAGGCTTTTATCCTTTAGCTTGAGATTTTTGTCCTTAAGCTTGGGATTTTTATTCTTTAGCTTGAGATTTTTATCCTTTAGCTTGAGATTTTTATCCTTTAGCTTGAGATTTTTATCCTTTAGCTTGAGATTTTTATCCTTTAGCTTGAGATTTTTATCCTTTAGCTGAATTTTTATCCTTTAGTTGAATTTTTATCCTTTAGCTGAATTTTTATCCTTTAGCTGAATTTTTATCCTTTAGCTGAATTTTTATCTTTAACTTGAGATTTTGATCTTTTAGCTGAATTTTTATCCTTTAGCTTGAGGTTTTGATCGTTTAGGTTGAGATTTTATCCTTTAGCTTGAGATTTTATCCTTTAGCTTGAGATTTTTATCCTTTAGCTTGAGGTTTTGATCGTTTAGGTTGAGATTTTTATCTTTTAGCTTGAGATTTTTATCCTTTAGCTTGAGATTTTGATCGTTTGGGTTGAGATTGGAATCCTTTAGCTTGAGGTTTTGATCCTTTATCTTGGGATTTTAATCGTTTAGGTTGAGATTTTGATCTTTTAGCTTGAGATTTTTATCCTTTAGCTTGAGATTTTTATCCTTTAGCTTGAGATTTTTATCCTTTAGCTGAATTTTTATCTTTAACTTGAGATTTTGATCTTTTAGCTGAATTTTTATCCTTTAGCTTGAGATTTTTATCCTTTAGCTGAATTTTTATCTTTAACTTGAGATTTTGATCTTTTAGCTGAATTTTTATCCTTTAGCTTGAGATTTTTATCCTTTAGCTGAATTTTTATCTTTAACTTGAGATTTTTATCTTTTAGCTGAATTTTTATCCTTTAGCTTGAGGTTTTTATCCTTTAGCTTGAGATTTTGATCGTTTGGGTTGAGATTGGAATCCTTTAGCTTGAGGTTTTATCCTTTATCTTGGGATTTTAATCGTTTAGGTTGAGATTTTGATCTTTTAGCTTGAGATTTTTATCCTTTAGCTTGAGATTTTGATCGTTTGGGTTGAGATTGGAATCCTTTAGCTTGAGGCTTTGATCCTTTAGCAAGATACAAATAGGATGAATTTAACATTGGATTCGAAATGCTTAGAGAATTCATTCTTCCTTGCATCTTATTTCCCTAAACCCAACCCTCTGCAGAGGATTACCAGCCCGAGCAACACGGCTTCTTGCGCGCCTACGCGCCCCCACCGCCGCCGCCTTCGGAGCCGCAGCCGCAGTCGGTGCCGCCTCCGCCGCCTCCTAAGCCGAAGCCGAAGAAGGCGCCAAAGCCGGCAAGCCGTCAGCACCAGCAGGAGCCGCCGCCGCCGCCGGACTCGTACTACCGGCCGCCAAGCCAGGGCTCCTTCGGCGGCCCCGGTGGAATTAGCGGCTCAACCGACGTTTGACGGGGCTTATTGTTTTTCTGTGCGCGAAAACTCATTAAATGACGGTTATTTCCGCAGTGTACTACTGCCAACTGAGTTATTTAGTAGGCTGCTTGGTATATGAATTTATATTTATCCTTCATTTAAGTGTACTAAATATTTTTAATTCGACTACTCCTAGTTTTTGTAAGTAGTATGTGTGGTACATTTTTATTCGGATTCCTATTATTACTTGTATTGCTTTAATCAGCTTTGGTATTTTAAAAGAATCCAATTCGAAAGTTAGCTACCATCGTGTAAAACATTCCAATTTTTTAGCTCATCTTTTTTATCAAAATTCCTAACGATCTGGATGGCCTAAAGTTGCTTTTAAAATCCATAAACATTCCTTGTTGTAGAGCCATTGAGATGAGAAGTTTTTAAACAAAAAATTGACAAATTTTATATACATGTATTAAATTTCAAATTCGATAAGTTATCCATTAAGTTTGTCAATCATTTAGCCAATACAAAAGCCTCTTTTAACACCATTGAAGCAGCGACAGTCGCAACTTTTAAAATATTACTGTGTTCGCTAACTTTGCTTCATTTATAAATGATGGGGGGTTGATTCCCCAATGTGGCATGGGGATATGGGGTGGGAGAACATCCGTGTGGGATTGGGATGGTGGGATATCCCTGCGTGGGATAATTCTGGGATTCGGTGGGGGATATTCCTGTGTGGGATTGGGGTGGTGGGATATCCTTGTGTGGGATTGGGGTGGTGGGATATCCCTGTGTAGGATTGGGGTGGTGGGATATCCCTGTGTAGGATTGGGGTGGGGGATATCCCTGTGTGGGATTGGGGTGGTGGGATATCCCTGTGTAGGATTGGGGTGGGGGATATCCCTGTGTGGGATTGGGGTGGTGGGATATCCCTGTGTAGGATTGGGGTGGGGGATATCCCTGTGTGGGATTGGGGTGGTGGGATATCCCTGTGTGGGATTGGGGTGGTGGGATATCACTTTCTGGGATTGGGTGGGGGATATCCCTGTGTGGGATTGGGGTGGGGGATATCCTGTGTAGGATTGGGGTGGTGGGATATCCCTGTGTAGGATTGGGGTGGGGGATATCCTGTGTAGGATTGGGGTGGTGGAATATCCCTGTGTGGGATTGGGGTTGTGGGATATCCCTTTCTGGGATTGGGGTGGTGGAATATCCCTGTGTGGGATTGGGGTGGTGGGATATCCCTGTGTGGGATTGGGGTGGTGGGATATCCCTGTGTGGGATTGGGGTGGTGGGATATCCCTTTCTGGGATTGGGGTGGTGGGATATCCCTGTGTGGGATTGGAGTGGTGGTGGGATATCCCTGTGTGGGATTGGGGTGGTGGGATATCCCTTTCTGGGATTGGGGTGGTGGGATATCCCTGAGTAGGATTCGGGTGGTGGGATATCCCTGTGTGGGATTGGGGTGGGGGCGATTCCCTGTGTGGGATTGGTGGTAAAGAGAAAAGCAAAAAATAAAAGACAAACAAAGCACCTAGCCATAGGAATTGAAGTTTCCAGCAGTTATAATAGTTTTTATGCGTTTAGATTTTCAATTTATTATTATCGTCAATACAGAATTGTTAATAATAAATACAGTTATTTAATCAATGTCTGGAATTTCCGGTTCGCGTGTCTGAAACGACAGTTCTTGCGTCAGGGACAACACGAATACTAGGGCAATAGTCTATGGCCCAAATCCGTATGAACAGACAGAAAGCGCAGCATAGTTTTATGATATACTATTGGATTGCGTCCGCGCCTCCCACCACCTGTGAGAAAAATTGGCAGACTGGCAATCCATTGAACAAAATATGATTTTGCAGATTAGTACACAAAAATGCCGCCTTTCGCTAAGCCACAATAAATTTATTACAGTGGGTAATCACATTCACTAGACAGAAGCAAGTGCAATGTAATGGACATATAACAGTCACAGAATACATTTAGCGAAATTCCAAACAGCTGTTTCTAACAAAGCAAGCAAAAAGACATCGATAGATCTTGCTTCTGCTGATATGCTAGTAACAGGGATTAGAGCACTTCTTTTGATAAAATGAATTAGTCTCTACTCCAGAGCATAAAAGCATACAGGGACTTTCTAGGCGACTAGAACTATGATTCGGGATTCTATTAGATGCGACTATCTGATGGGATTCGTGATTCGATTACCCGATGGGATTTGGGATTCCACTATCCGATGGGATTTCGGATTCCACTGTCTGATGGGATTTGGGATTCCACTATCTGATGGGATTCGGGATTTGATTATTTGATGGGATTTGGGATTCCACTATCTGATGATGGGATTTGAAATTCGACTATCTGATGGGATTCGGGATTCCACTATCTGGTGGGATTTGGGATGCGACTATCTGATGGGATTTGGGATGCGACTATCTGATGGGATTTGGGATTTGATTATCTGATGGGATTTGGGATGCGACTATCTGATGGGATTTGGGATTTGATTATCTGATGGGATTAGCGATTCCACTATCTGATTGGGATGGATTTGGGATTTCACTATTTGATGGGATTTGGGATTCGATGAACTGATACAAGAAGTTACTATTGATTAGATTTCCGGGCAATACAATCAGATCTGGGATTTTCTCAATCAACTGAGAATTAAACCTGGGTTTTTTATATTGTTTCGATTAAATTGCGGCAATCAGAAAGAAGTCTAGGAATGGAGGAACGAGCTCAGCTGTAAGAAAGAATTGGAACTCGACGGGAACTAGAGCAGCAATACAGTGTTGGCGCCGGAAGCAGTCTGTTAAAAGCAGCGGGAACACGCGAATGAGAAAAAATAATTTGTTAACCTTCTAGGACTTGAGAAAGTTGGCCTTTTAAAATAAGTCCTCATTAGCTACTGATAGTAGTAGTACAGAATTCTGGCCTCACACAGCCGATGGCGGCGGACCTTCGGACCAGGCAGCGGCCGGGTTATCGGCCTGCGGCTGGGTGCCGCAGTAGAACTCCGCCTGCTGACGCATGCCGGCCTCCATCAGCTTGTTGAGCTGGGCGCAGCACGAGTCCAGCCACTGTTTCACCTCGGCGTAGGTGACTAGCATGACCTGCTGGGAGTCGCGCGACACAAGACAGAGCCGCTGCTGCGAGCCCATGTCCATCTGCGGGGCGAAGATGGGCTCCTATTTTTGATTTCATTAGGTGTCCGTCAGGTGTGAGCCATGGGTCAGAGACAGGGATGAGCCATGGGTCAGGGATAGGGATGAGCCATGGGTCAGGGATAGGGATGAGCCATGGATGCGGAATAGCTGAGGGTCAGGAATGAGTCTGGTATGTCGATGAACCAAAGATCATGTCTGGTATGCGGATGAGGGTCAGGTGGTTGTTCAGGTGTGCGCATGAGGGTCAGGTGGTAGGTCAGGTGTGCGGATGAGGGTCAAGTGGTGGGTCAGGTGTGCGGATGAGGGTCAGGTCGATGGTCAGATGGGTAAGTCAATGTGTATGCCAACCCAATGGGGGCCGTAGCCCAGCGGTAGCGCAGCTGCTCTGGTGTGCCAGCGACCCAGGCTCGATTCCAAGTGCAGTCACATTAATTTGGGGCTGAATTGGAACCTCGGCTTGGCTCTGCTCGTGCAATTAACGGCCTTGAGAGCCAACCCCCCAAGGCGCAGTGAAGTGTACATGCCTAACGATAAATAAGGTTAGGGCCGCTGTACACTCCTGTGTGAGTGTGCGCCTGCGTACGTATCCGCGCGCTTGTGTGCCTGCTCAGGGGAGTCGGCGGAATGGGCAGTAATGCCTCTCGCCGGTTGTGTCTTGTGTGCCTATGTCGCTTAAAGTGCGCCAGGGTGCACACAACCCCCCTGCCTCTAATAAAAAAAAATGCCAACCCAATGACTACTAGGTGATCCCAACCTTCTGCAAGCAGCTGACAATGTGCGCCAGGTCGATCCAAGGAAATCCGCCCGAGCTGTCAGTCTGGTGGAAGACGAAATCGCGAAACAGACGCAGCATTTGCCTGTCAGTGGAGTCGGTCCAGGACGGCTCAGACGGCATTTCCCTCTCGCAGACGGTGCTCAATTTCGAGATGAGACGCAACAGGCGGCCATTCTCTAGCTGGCGGGTGAGCTGCAACTCGAGAAAGTCTACTCGAAGCTGGGACTCGCACAGGTGATCGAAAAATCTGGCACCGATGGCTGGCATCACGTCATATATGGACCTGGAATGCAGGTAGGGTAATGGAATAGATTGGATTGCTAATCTAGTGATGAGGGAATCATAGAATGGATTGCTAATCTAGTGATGAGGGAATTATAGAGTGGGTTGCTAATCTAGTGATGAGGGAATTATAGAGTGGGTTGCTAATCTAGTGATGAGCGAATCATAGAGTGGGTTGCTAATCTAGTGATGAGGGAATTATAGAGTGGGTTGCTAATCTAGTGATGAGGGAATTATAGAGTGGGTTGCTAATCTAGTGATGAGGGAATCATAGAATGGATTGCTAATCTAGTGATGAGGGAATTATAGAGTGGGTTGCTAATCTAGTGATGAGGGAATTATAGAGTGGGTTGCTAATCTAGTGATGAGGGAATTATAGAGTGGGTTGCTAATCTAGTGATGAGGGAATTATAGAGTGGGTTGCTAATCTAGTGATGAGGGAATTATAGAGTGGGTTGCTAATCTAGTGATGAGGGAATTATAGAGTGGGTTGCTAATCTAGTGATGAGGGAATTATAGAGTGGGTTGCTAATCTAGTGATGAGGGAATTATAGAGTGGGTTGCTAATCTAGTGATGAGGGAATTATAGAGTGGGTTGCTAATCTAGTGATGAGGGAATTATAGAGTGGGTTGCTAATCTAGTGATGAGGGAATCATAGAATGGATTGCTAATCTAACCCGCAAAGCGCCTCACTTGCTGACTCCATACAACAGCTGGTGCATGACACTGGCCAGGTCCTTGGAATAGGACCGCCCCACCAGCTCCATAGCGGCGTTGAGATCCTGCAAGGCTAGCGGAGTGCCGCAAGCCAGCACCAACAGCAGGCGGCCCAAGTCCACCAAATCCTGTTGCTTAGCAACCGCGGATTCGTCTTCGTCCGCGGCCGGAATTCCACAGAGAATCTCTCTGGCGCCTAGAAGATTGACGCGTAGGCGTTGTTTGTCTTCGACCAGCACTTTGCTGGGTCCCAGGGCGCGAACCGCTCGATTGAGCCGGGCGTGGCAGTAGCGCACAGCGCTGGCCAGCTGCAGCAGCAGGTTCCACATCACGTGCTCGGATTGTAGCGGGACTCGCTTAGCCGATTGGGGAGCCAGGCGGCCGGCCGCGTCCAGCTGAAAGCTGCTGGCCTGCGAGAGTGAAGGGGGCTTCAGATACGGACACCTGTCTCTTACCAATGCTGGACACCTGTCTCTTACCAATGCTGGACACCTGTCTCTTGCCAATGCTGGACACCTGTCTCTTACCAATGCTGGACACCTGTCTCTTACCAATGCTGGACACCTGTCTCTTGCCAATGCTGGACACCTGTCTCTTGCCAATGCTGGACACCTGTCTCTTGCCAATGCTGGACACCTGTCTCTTGCCAATGCTGGACACCTGTCTCTTACCAATGCTGGACACCTGTCTCTTACCAATGCTGGACACCTGTCTCTTGCCAATGCTGGACACCTGTCTCTTGCCAATGCTGGACACCTGTCTCTTGCCAATGCTGGACACCTGTCTCTTGCCAATGCTGGACACCTGGCTCTTGCCAATGCTGGACACCTGTCTCTTGCCAATGCTGGACACCTGTCTCTTGCCAATGCTGGACACCTGTCTCTTACCAATGCTGGACACCTGTCTCTTACCAATGCTGGACACCTGTCTCTGGCCAATGCTGGACACCTGTCTCTTACCAATGCTGGACACCTGTCTCTTGCCAATGCTGGACACCTGTCTCTTACCAATGCTGGACACCTGTCTCTAGCCCCTTATAGACCTGTCTCCACCGCTTACAGACACCTGTCTCTTACCGATGCTGGACACTTGTCTCTTACCAATGCTGGACACCTGTCTCTTACCAATGCTGGACACCTGTCTCTTACCAATGCTGGACACCTGTCTCTTACCAATGCTGGACACCTGTCTCTTACCAATGCTGGACACCTGTCTCTTGCCAATGCTGGACACCTGTCTCTTACCAATGTTGGACACCTGTCTCTAGCCCCTTATAGACACCTGTCTCCACCGCTTACAGACACCTGTCTCTACCCCTTATAGACACCTGTCTTCACTCCTTTACAGACACCTGTCTCTAGCGCCATTACAGACACCTGTCTCTACCCCTTACAGACACCGGTCTCTAGCGCCCTTACAGACACCTGTCTCCACCCCTTACAGACACCTGTCTCTACCCCTTACAGACACGTCTCTAGCGCCCTTACAGACACCTGTCTCCACCCCTTACAGACACCGGTCTCTAGCGCCCTTCCCTTCGGACACCTGTCTCCACCCCCTACAAGCATCACACTGTTTGAAACTCAACAGCCCTTAAGCAGTACAATTGCGCGCAGACTCATTCAAACAAAAAATGGCAAAAAACCTTCATAGGATCCGAGCAGTGCACCAGCAGCATAGTGGCGCAGCCAGGATAAAAGTCGGTAACCAGACAGGCGGACTGATCGCCGAACGCTTGAGTATAGAACGCGTCGCGAACTGGCGCTAAATGCGGATGATCGGCCTCTTTGAGCGCGTCCAGATGCGCAATGGCTTCGTTAGCCGGTTGAAATGATGCGCCAACAAATCTGCGCAACAGCACCCACTGCTGCTGGCGGGCGTTGTACGCTTTGTAGCATAGGCTGGGCAAGCCGAGGGTTGCCGACCGGCGTATCTGGCTGGGATTCTCTAGCGGCGTCAGCTGGGAATAATGCAACAGCGACTGCGGCAGGCCCGGCAACGGGTCCGACCGCACCTGGAGAGAGAGGGACGGCGAATTATGTATTTCGAATACATAGGTACTAATTCCTAGAGTTGAATGATCCCCCACAATGATCCTCTAGATCTGAATAATCTCCCACTCTAATCCTCTGGATCTGAATGATCTCCCACTCTAATCCTCCCGATCTGAATGATCTCCCAATCTAATCCTCTAGATCTGAATGATCTCCCACTCTAATCCTCTAGATCTGAATAATCTCCCACTCTAATCCTCTAGATCTGAATGATCTCCCACTCTAATCCTCTCGATCTGAATGATCTTCCACTCTAATCATCCAGATCCCAATGATCTCCCACTCTGATCCCCTATATCCCAATGATCTCCTACTTTAATCTCCCACAATTTTTTTGCCAATCTAACAATCACCAACCAATCCAATCTTCTCCACTATCAGCTTCCTAAAATCCGGTCATCTTATTCCCCAGAATCTTCCCTATAATCTTCATTCTCAGTACAAATTTGATCCCTAAATTCCCAATAGCCACCCACAGCCTTGATTTTTACCTGCAAGCTATGCGCTCTAGCCAGCAGAGATCGCCGCGTTTCGGCCTCCATATAGGTGAGCGCGTCGCCTCTATTGCTGAACTGGCTCTGATCACCGGCCGGCGCGCATACGTACCAAGGCGGCGGTTCGAGCCTGCCGCCATTGTTAGCTTTGCCCTGCTGCTGCTGCTGTTGCTGCTGCTGCTCAAGACCGGCCGAGCCGCCGACTCTGCCTCCGGTGCTGTCAAAGAAAAACGACGCAGCGGCGAATTCGTCGATAGCGGCTGGATGCTGCTGGTGACGAGATCTGGCAGCGGCGGCGGCTGCCAGCTGGGCGGACATGGACGGAGAAGAGGCGGAGTGGCCGAGTGATGGCGGAGGCTGGCGAGTGTCGCAATGGAGGGATGGTGAGGGTTTTTCATTCTGTACTGCAGGCGGGGATTCTACGGAGTTTAGTAACACAGAATGCTGACTCGCGCAACGGCCCCTGATTTGATTCCGCGCGCAAGCAGATTCATTTGGGGCTCGGAATGGGCACAACTGCCTCAGCGCTGGTTGTTGAACAATGTCGCCGAGGGCGTTGCCTACAGCCCTCCTGCTGCAATTATTATCAGCCTATTCAGCTGCGTACTAACCGCGACCATCTCGGCTTAACTTGCACGTTTTAGTAGCGAATGCGCGAATGGGAGATAAAGAGAGATGAGAACATGAAATTAAACTGAGAGATGACATTGAGATAAAACTGAGAGATGAGATCGTGGGATGAAACTGAAAGATGAGATCGTGAGTTCAAACAGAGAGATGAGAACGCGAGATTAAACTGATAGATAAGATCAAACTGAGATGAGATCATAAAATCAAACTGAGAGATGAGATCATGAGATCAAACAGAGAGATGAGATCAAACTGAGAAATGAGAACGCGAGATTAAACTGATAGATAAGATCAAACTGAGATGAGATCATAAAATCAAACTGAGAGATGAGATCATGAGATCAAACAGAGAGATGAGATCATGAGATCAAACAGAGAGATAAGAATGCGAGATTAAACTGAGAGACGAGATAATGAAATGAAACTGAGAGATGAGATCATGAGATCAAACTGAGAAAGTTTGAAATTTCTTTGATAAAAAATGTTCTAACCCTTTATGGCCAATATAAAACTAACTAGAAACTAAGCAAATCAAATCAACATTTTGAGGAAATAAAAATTTAACTTGAAACTTGCAGATTTAAACTGAAAAGAAATCAATTGAACAAAGAAACAGAAAAAAGAGTCAGACCAAGATTGCGGGGGCAGCAGATACTGTCCCTATAATTTTGCTAAGCGATCCACAAGAAGCAGTAGAATAAGGCGGCAGGCCATGAGCTGACAGACTGTGACAGCGATGGTGATGCAGCATAGCAGGCTTAGGCAGGGACATCTGCTGCTGCTGCCGTCCAGGTAAGACAGTAGCAGCCAAAATGCTCATCTGAGCAGTTATACAATGGTTATACAAGCAGTTATACAATGCTAAAACAAAATATTATAGCTAGTTAGAACAGTACCTGACTAGTCATAAGGCTGGCAGTGCCACCAACTCCAGGCATGCGGCTGTTGCCACCCAATAAGTTTAGGCCCTGCATCCTGCCAGACAGACAAGTTGCTCCATATTGACCAGTGTTGGGGGGACCAACACCTGCTGGTGCCCTTGGCTACAAAAATGAAGTAGTTCTCAAATATTATACTACAATTTTTGTTTGACAAAACAGACACAACTTTAATATCAAATGCTGTTTACATAAAATCCTGCTGATAAGTCATTAATAGCAGGTGCAGGTCCAGCTGAGGCTAGGCTAGGGTTACCACCTAGGTATAGTCCTGGATTATTATTCATCTGAAATTTTAATAGAAAGTATTTTAGGATATTTCAAAAGTAGAATTCTGTTAATAAGTGTTAATAAGCATTAAGGTTTTCATTAATTATTAATAGACTGCCATTCAGATTGTTTGCATTAATAGATTAATAAGTTTGCATAAATTTGGGAGGTAACGAAAATTATTGCAAACATTATTGGCAATTCCAATAACACCAAAGATGCAAAAAAACAACAATATAAGTCTAACAAGAAGTTGAAATATTACAAATATATTTTAATTTACCTAAGTGCCTTATTAATATCTTTGATTATGATTATGAGCATACAAATATAACAACTTTTTATCCAAAAAGATATAGACATATTTATTCCTGCTATTTCCCAAAAATTATATTAATTTTTCTTGTTTCTTTTTTAGGCAGATTGCTTCTTTGTCATAGAGTAAGTCATATAGCCAATGTAAATCAAAGGAATTACATAGGCATGAATTTTAATCAATTAATATTAGCATTAATGTTAACATAGAAAATATATAAGCTTTATTCTTCTTCCAAAAAATAGACTTTATAATGCACTGTCTTTGCTTTTCTATTTTTTTAGCTGATCTAACAAAGATAATCCAAGCAATTTACTTTATAAGCTAAAAAAGTTACAAATAATAAATAAAAACTTGAATACAAAAAACTATTAAAAGTAAATAAATATAAGGTAAGAATTAGCTTGTTTATTTAAAACTCAAAACCTAATTAATTAATAATGAAATATGACCAAGAAGGTTGCTTTAAATAGTACTAGAGGCACAGCTTAATAGCCCCCCCTAGATATAATAGAAAGTAGAAACTTAGAAGGTTACAAAATATTAGGAAAGAAGTAAATTAAAGTAATGCTTATAATTATATGCAAACAATAAATCTGTTCATAATTTTATAAAATTTACTTAAGTTTATAAATAAGTAAAAAGTTGCTATATTGGATGATCATTATCATAAACAAATATTAATTAGATGCCTAAGGAAATTAAAATATTCATCGTGTTATGTTGTAACTTCTCATTTGACTTTTAATGATAGTCTATAAGGTTTATAAAAATCATAATGCTTTTATATTGTAACACTTATTAATATATTAGGCCTAACATTTATTAAAGACTAGTTAATGAAGACAAAGTCTTTTCGCCCCAGTGAGCTTTGGGGTTGGAATTTTATAATACCTAGTGTTATCGATTATTTAAAGACTTTCAAGGCATTATTAACGCTGATGCTCCTAATATTTTGCGTCGTGTCATACATAAAGTTAGCCTAATAGATAAAGTAGGGCGAGAGTTGTAAAATGTCTCTAACGTCAAATGATTTATAGGAAGGGAATTAGGGATGTCGATTCCCCAGGGAATTATCTTATCGGGGACCCCGGTGAAAAGAAAAAATAAGTAAAAACGGCGGATCACTTAGATTGTAAGTGGAATTTTTTAAACTTTGATTTAAGCTTTGTACTACATGTTCAAGGCGCAGGGGTAAAAATTTTAAACAATGTTTTTTTAAACTGTATTTGACAATGTGGCATCACGAAATCGTGCGCGCACCTTTATCGGAAAAGTGCATTTGTTGGAATGCATGCTAAACAGCTACGCTCGTGAGAGGATAATTAATGAATGAGACTGTTTTTATAATCGGAATTTTATTTCTTGCATATATATGTAAATCACCATTTTGTCCTTGTCTAATAGGGAGTATATGTATGACACCCCCCTATGCGTCAGTGCCTGACGCATGACGCAGCGCTGCGCCTGCGTCAAGCCGTCAACGCAGACCAACACAGCAGTCACTAGTCAGTAAGGCTTCTTTTTCCTGACGGGTTTCTTTTCTACGTGCAATTTGCTTGATTGAATGACTTATTAGTGAAAAAACAATCAAACGTGTGTTGTGTTTCAAATACATGTAATGCATTGAAATAAGCAATTATGCAGTAAAAGAGCATAGACAGAGTTTCAATCAGCTTTCTGTGAATCAGTTTATTATTTTAATGGCAAAAATTAAGTTACAAATGCATTTTTTCATATTTTTTCTCCCCAGGGTCCCCGGTTAAATTCCCCGGAGAGTATTCCCCGACAAGCTCCCCGGGGAGCACTCCCGGGGTCAACATCCCTAGAAGGGAAACTACGAGCATAAGTTCTGCAACACATATACAAGTAGCTAAGCATTAATAGACGCACTGCACCGATAAAATGTAATGGAATTGCTCGAATCACCGACACCAAGACCCATAAAACTGGAGAAACTGGCAGGATATAGTAGATACATGTAGGTCAGAATCAGAAGTGATCATGGGTGGGTGGGTCAAGTGATCATGGGTTCGACCTCGATTGTATTATTCCTTCTTAATCTTATGCAATTAATTGTAAATTTGGTATGAAGTAACAGTAATTATCCTTGACCATGCTAGAGTAAAGACAAGTCAAAGTCAAGTTAATAAAAATAGACACACAGTGTAACAATAACAATGGTTTTTAGAGCCATTTTTCTTGTCTGTGTTTGTCTTTGTACATACATGTACATTTGGGAAGACTTATCTGGACCCAATCCCTTCTTATTCTACATGTACGCTGTTTTGGGTATGGGGGTTAGAGTTGGGCCGTCTGACACCCCCCTCCCCCCCCCTACCATAGTGGACTGGAGAGAAAGAAGCACATGCTATCGCTATTGGCTAGCCTGTCGTTCTCTTTCTCTTTACCTTCTGTCTTGTGTAGCGTACACTATCCAATGCACAAGGCCTAACTTTCCACTAAAGGAAGGTTCATATAGTCCGCCCATGGGCTTCCTCTTGCTTTCGCGTACACTCAAGGCCACTCACTCTCAACACCAGCCACTAGAGGCTTGTTTTAAATAATCGATCGATAATATTAAATGTACACTTGAAAGCTTGCTTTGGATCCTAGCAGAAGGGGGAGAAAGTGGCCAAGGCCACCACACCCCACAAGGCAGGCAGGCCGGCCCGGCCCGAGTGCGATAACGAATGACAAAAAAATAGAAAAGTACAATTTACACATCAACTTTCAATACAATAAATACAATAATAGGTACGGTATTAATGACAGTGTATTTTCGCACAAAGTAGCTACGTTCAAACCACCAGCACGTAAACAGCTAAAATTTCACTGTTTATGAAATTTTATAAAATTTAACACATCATTTTAGATATTGAAAACTTTTAAAGGAGGGTATTACTGTTGCATGTGACTATAAAATCGTGGTAGGTATAGCTGATGATGAAACTGGTGATTGGTATCTAGCTTTTTTGATAACTTAGCCGGTTAGACCCCGAAATAGCTATTGTAATTTGTAACGCTGGAGCCAAATACAAATACAATGGAGCAATTCGTTTCTCTCAAATCTGTCTCTGCTAGTGCCAGTTTAGTCCATAGTAAGTAACCAAAGTAAAATACCCATTAGTGGTCCCGTTTCTAATGTTTATAAATATTAAGCTTCAGTTTACTTTTGGCACAGTATGCAATTTTGAAAATTCACCCTAATAACGGTTTGCACCAGCAGGAAAGCAACTATTTTGTTGTTGGAAATCGGATTAAGCAGTCAAAAGAGTGTATTTCTATGAAAAAAGGTACTTTTTTTCCATTTTTTCAAATATTTAAACAGGTTTCGCTCCTTCAATAAAAAAATCATCGCAGTACCTTAAAGTACAGTTAGTTTGGAATTAGATGACGGCGTTGAATTGTTTCTTCCATATTCCAAAAATTATAATGAGCACTTTTCCTCAAATCAGTTTGAGATCATAATTTTTAGTCTTTCGTCGATAACTTTCTGATTTCAAATGTTTAAGAATTGAAAACTTCCACACTTGTGTATCTTTGAATTGCGCATCAATTGGTGCATAGTATGTATGCTTAACTATTAGCAGTATAGAAAAAAATGCAAAAAACTGTAAAAGTACATTTTCAATTTTTGCATTTTTTGCAACCAAAGTGCCAACTTTTTGATACAATTGAAAAAAACAACCCAATAATGTTATGCATCTTAGTAAGGCGCACCTATAACCCTCGAACATTTTTAGCTCGAGTTTTAATGTGCATGAGGAAATGCACTTTTGTAAAGACATAATCTTAAGACAAACATTTCAACTGAAGCCTGTTCCTTTTCTCCGCAGTGAATCCATACAAAACTATACTCGTTAAATAGATCAGATTCTTCTCTTTAAAATGACACCTCACTTGTGAAATTCGCACTTGTAGTTTTGAAGTTACAGCAGTTTTTGTGAGATTTTTCTTGTCATTTTTTCGATGCACACGTCTCATATTATTATATTCGTCACAAGCCAGACCACCCAATTAGGGATTCCAATCCCGGGATCCCGGGATCCCGGGATCCCGGGATTGGGGCCAAAAATCCGGGATTTGAATCCCGGGATTTTTTTGGGAATCGAATCCCGGGATTTTTAATCCCGGGATTGCAAAAGACCGGGATCGGGATCCCGGGATTTCAAGGCCTTAATCCCGGGATTGGTCCGGGATTAGAACGAACTTTCAATGCCTAAATTAGATAATTTAAAGTCTAAACGTTTATTTGAATAATAAAACATTTATTTGTTTTTGCTGTTTCTCAATGAAACGTTAAACATTTGCAAAGCTCCTGTCCTAATTGAGCTAAAAATTGTTAATGTGAACTGTAAATTATAGATAATTTTAACTTTTTTTCGTTTTCTACCACGAGACGAGACTGAGGGCCTTTTCATATTGCTTGCTCTGGTTCCAGAACAAGAACCAATTTGTGAAGTATAAACTTTTTGTCTCCATAACTAGAGGGAGATACGTGCTATAAAGTTTTTATTATTGAATGACAGTCGCCAAGAAGAAAGTGAAAAATTGTGCTAAGTGAGGCTGTTAAGGCAGTCAAATATTAACAGAGTTTAATAGTTATACTGCTGTTTTTCTTCGAATTCCGAACCGATTCTGGTTCTGGAATTGGTAATATGAAAAGGCCCTGAGACTCTGAGAGTCGCGAGACCATGACTACTGCACGCGGCACGCCGCACAGTCCGTCTAGCAATTTAGGGATTCCAATCCCGGGATCCCGGGATCCCGGGATTGGGGCCAAAAATCCGGGATTTGAATCCCGGGATTTTTTTGGGAATCGAATCCCGGGATTTTTAATCCCGGGATTGCAAAAGCACCGGGATTCCGGGATTTTGAATCCCGGGATTTCAACAGCATCGGGATTTCGGGACTATTCAATCCCGGGATTGTAAAATGTCGGGATTTTGGAATCCCTACACCCAATGCGCTTCGCGCATTGGCTGGCTGTTTGTTCCTCATGCTCGGCACTTTGTGCCTCGCGCGTTCGCTCCGCTCACTGGGAACTAGATTATAGCAATTTCCATTCTATTTCGTACACACTGCTCTAGAAAGGTAAAAAACTTACAGATACGAGCTAAACTTTTACTGCTCGTGTCCTGAAGCGCGTGTCCTTGGGTTTGTGGGTTTCGCGGAGCTCACTGGGAACTAGATTATAGCAATTTCCATTCTATTTCGTACACACTGCTCTAGAAAGGTAAAAAACTTACAGATACGAGCTAAACTTTTACTGCTCTATAACAAATTGATTTTCCTCTATTTAGGTGCAATTTTTATATCTTCTGTCGCATTGAGAACAAGAGACTTCATGAAATCCTTTCAATTTTGTTGCATAAAAAATCATTTAGTGATTTTACGCTCGTTATGGTCACCTAAGTCTACGTGTATTCTACGTGCAAGAATCCAATGCTGTCATCAAATGGATTTTTTGAAAATTTATCTTAAATTGTTCGCGCAAGAAACATCTGGTGATTTGAGCACAAAGTGCCAGAAAATAAAGTTAATATTCAAGCTAGGTTAGAACTTTGTTGAGTGAGTGTTGGCAATCTGGGCAGAGCTCCAGCTTACCAAGTTATGATTGGTTGGCAGCTCTGAGCTCCAGCTCACCCTGCTGTGATTGGCCAGCAGCTCTGAGCTCCAGCTCACCCTTGCTGAGATTGGCCAGCAGCTCTGAGCTCCAACTCACCCTGCTGTGATTGGCTAGCAGCTCTGCGCTCCAGCTCACGGCCCTGCTGAGATTGGCCAGCAGCTCTGAGCTGCAGCTCACCCTGCTGTGATTGGCTGGCAGCTCTGAGCTCCAGCTCACGGCCCTGCTGAGATTGGCCAGCAGCTCTGAGCTCCAGCTCACCCTGCTGTGATTGGCTGGCAGCTCTGAGCTCCAGCTCACCCTGCTGAGATTGGCCAGCAGCTCTGAGCTCCAGCTCACCCTGCTGTGATTGGCTGGCAGCTCTGAGCTCCAGCTCACCCTGCTGTGATTGGCCAGCAGCTCTGCGCTCCAGCTCACCCTGCTGTGATTGGCTGGCAGCTCTGAGCTCCAACTCACCCTTCTGTGATTGGCTAGCAGCTCTGCGCTCCAGCTCACGGCCCTGCTGAGATTGGCCAGCAGCTCTGAGCTCCAACTCACCCTGCTGTGATTGGCTAGCAGCTCTGCGCTCCAGCTCACCCTGCTGAGATTTGCCAGCAGCTCTGAGCTGCAGCTCACCCTGCTGTGATTGGCTGGCAGCTCTGAGCTCCAGCTCACCCTGCTGAGATTGGCCAGCAGCTCTGAGCTGCAGCTCACCCTGCTGTGATTGGCTGGCAGCTCTGAGCTCCAGCTCACGGCCCTGCTGAGATTGACCAGCAGTTCTGAGCTCCAGCTCACCCTGCTGTGATTGGAGCGCTGATAGAAGCGTCATGTAAAAAATAAAAGCGTAATGTCAGAGATACATGTGACAGAAGCGTCATGTCGAACATAGAAGATTCATTTGGGAATGCCTACGATGTCAAGGCTTACAAGGGGAATAATTGCTGAGGTTTTTGCAAGGAGAAGCTATACATGTAGTTTATTAAAAAACTTGTATTCCATTCTTTGTTGGCTCCCCAACGGGGGGCACTGATTGCTAGTCCATTCTATTCATGTCTAATTCACATTGGCTAGGCTAGTAATCCATAAAAATTAACTATCTTAGCTCATTATTAACAAAGGAGACAAATTTCCTAGGCAAGTTATTAAAGCGTTCGCATGCAAATCATTTGCGCAATTCCACAGTTTATTAAAAAATGGTTTCCAGGCGGCGCTGCGCCTTGGCTTGCTCCAGTCGATCGCGAATCGCTGCATATTGTTTTCAATATTCAGTTTTTATTTATCATCATCATTTGCATCACTGTGCAATCGGGGAGCCATAGAGATGGGCGGCAGCTGAGATAAAAAAGAGAAATAAAAGAGCAGAGATTAAAGTGCAATTGGCCGTACAGCTGGTTAATAATAATAATAATAGAATGCAAAATTATTAGCTCAACTCACTGAGCTGCCTTAGAAAGCCCCGACAGGCGAAAGGTCTTTTTTTAAAATAATCACGCGTACTACTTACTTGCCAAAGTAGCACAATAGGGGTTTGGTAACTAAAATGCGACTTGCTGTGACGAAATTGCATCTACTGGTAGCAATGTATTGCATGCCGCATATTAAAAAATGATAATATTTTGATATTAAAGATATGAGCAGCCGATCACTATTAAATATGGTAATATTAGTTAATAAAACAACACCAGGACAATAGTCAGTTAGAATAGCTAAATAAAACAATACAGAAAAAAAATTAAAAATTAATATTAATTAGTGCGACCTGCATCTTTGGACATTGATATTGCAGTAGTAAGATTATATTAAAGCCTCTGATGATAAAGGGATTAATAAAAACAAATATTATTGGGCTCGAAATGTGTATAATAAAATATTGCTATAATTTATAATATATAAACTAGACTAATATAGATACTTACGACTTCAATCTAATTGAAAAATTACTAACAAAATATGAACTGTATGACACTACTCTCGGTATGCAGTAGTATGATTGTCACAGTTGTGTCATCTCATAATATTGCTATGTGTATATTAGTGTCTATTCGTTAGGCTAAACTGCTTCCAAATTTCACGGTCGATCCTGCCGCTTAAAAAAACTCTCTCGATCGAATCTCACTCGAGTCGAGGCGACCCCGCTAGTCGCTGCAGTCGAGAATGCTTCGACCGGGAATTCTGGCGCTCCCAGGCCCGGCCGAGCTTGTCAAAGTGGACCAACTGCTGCGAGTAGTTGGGGTCGCACATTTTTGTGTAGCCGCACGGCTCGCAGTGCCCCTGTGCGGATTGTATGTTGAGCAGGTTTGGGTTTCCATTTTTCGACATGTACAGCTGGAATTTCCCAGCTTAGCAACAAATTGAATTTCCCACAATATCAATAGCAAACAACTGGAATTCCCCACAATATCAATAGCAAACAACTGGAATTCCCCACCCTAGCAACAACTGGAATTCCCTATCATATGACCACTTGGACTTCCCCACCCTATAAAAACCTGTAATACCCACCGTGTGAACACCTGGAATTCTCCATCTTAGCAACACCTGGAATTCACCCCAATAGCAAACAACTGGAAATTCCCACCTTAGCAACAACTGGAATTCCCCAACCTATAAACACCTGTAATCCCCATCCTGAGAATACCTGGATTCCTGGAATTCCCCACCTTAGCAACAACTGGAATTCGCAAGGCTTGATTTGATTCCATGCTTGATAATGTCAAATCTGTAAGTAAGATCTGTAAACATTTTAACATTGGATTTTGCAGACTTCTGCAGCTTCTGTGGGCCAGAGAGGCTCAGAAGCATAAAGGTATGATAGACATGCTGAGATTTTTTACTGATGCCAGCTGGCATCCCGGTTTTCAATGGCCTGCGACAGCGCCCCAATTGCCAAGACGACTAATTCTACTGAAGCTGTCGGAATCAAAACAAAAAAATGGCTACCTGGTGACTCTCGTAAAACGCCTTGTATCCGCCCTGCAGCAGGTAGAGCTCCGGGTAGTGCAGCTGCGGATAATTATGAGCATTAAGTTCCCGATCTCGCTGTCTCAACAATCGAGCCATCCTAGGAGCCCGCTGGCTGCTGAACTCGCAGTGGAAGATGATCACTACTCGGTCCCCGGCTGCAGGCAAGCTACCACCAGCCGCCGGAAGCAGCCGGTCAAGCAGCACTTCCGGCCTGTAGAGATTCACCGCTCCGCGAACATGGCCGCCACGGAATTCGAACGGGTAGCGACAGTCAACTATGATGTAATTGGCTACAGAGTTGGCGAATTGGCCATTCAAAAGCCCAGCTAAGGTGTCGGCGGTCACAGACCGAATGCCATAGTCTAGAGACTTGACAGTGGGCAGCGAGTGAGTCTGCTCGGAGTTGCCAATCAGGTTCAAAGAATCAATGGAAGCGATAGCTTTATCAATACGGGCTGTGCTGTCAGCAACTCGGTTCAAATTAGTGCACTCGCTCATGCAGCGGCCCAGCTTAGACTGGTTGGCACCACTCGGGCTAGAAATATTTGTTGAATCTCCTAAAGGCGTTAAAGCTACTCGTCTGCGCTTGGACTCTTCGTCTTCGCTGCAGTCAGCGCTGGACTGGCTGGAAGCTGCAGGCGACCGGCTGTCCTCAGTCTGGCGCTTCTTGCTCTGCCGAATCTTGGCAGCCAAGGCAGCCGTGGCTGGCTCAGAAGCAACGGCTCGAAATGGAATTGTGACGGCGATTGGGCGGCGAGGCGAAGGCGGACGCTGGGTGGTGGGTGTTGGATGTTAGCAATTGGGAATCAGTGTTTCATTCAATCTTACTGCAACTCAGAGTGAAATTATAGTAGACTTTTTAAAGATAAACAAGAGATTAATGAGGCATATTCAAGTTTCTATCTTTTCTCAACCAATTATTATTTTTAATAGGAACCAAGAAAAAATGAAAGGGGTCATTAAGAGTTATTAGGGATAATAAGAGTTTAGTAGCCAATGGCCAGATTCCCAGCTTTTTTATTTTAAGGAATATTAAATACTTAAATTTACAATTGCCTTGCTTTTAGCTTCTTGTAATATTCCTAATACAATATAAGTCCTGCTTTTGCCTTTACAACAGTGTAAAAATTCAATAAATAGGTCAATCTTTCCTAACTAAAATAGTTTCTGTTTAAACAAATTTGCCAAATGATGAAGTAAACCTAACTCATTTTTTTCTATGCTAGGCTTAATGCAATGCTATAAATAGAAAAACTATAAAAACAATAAAAATAGGAAATACTGCTTTTGAAAAAAGTATTTATTCATTAGTCTATTTATTTATTCACTTTTGATAGGCTATTGGCATCTTGGTCTAATTGATTTAATTTAAATCTAGATAGGCTCTTATAACTATAAGACCTAGTTAGCTATACAAATAATCAATAACTAGGCCTAAGCAAAACAAAAAATATCAGTTTAGAATAAAGAATAAGGAATTAACTCACAGTTCGGACAGTTCCCAGAATCTCCAGTTCATTTTCATCATCCTCATCCTGCAGCTGACAGTCAAGAAAGTCTTCATAGTTATGGTTTGGTGCACAGGAGGGCATTGCTGTGCTGCCACTCATCATGAACTGGTGCACACTATCGTCACTGTTGCATGTGTCACAGTCTAGACAGAGCCCAGCTGGTGGTGTTGAGTTGCTAGTATTCTCGTTTCCAAGTGGCTGGGACAATGGTAGACCATTGTTGAGGCCAGTAGATGTGGCGCTGCCACTGCTGCTGCTGCTGCTGCTGCTGCTGCAGCGCTTGGTAGAAAGCAGTTTATCAACTGATAGAATGCCAGGTTGGAGCTGGTCTGTTTTTGTAGCTGTGCCACTTTCGCTTGCAGACATTATTTTTGCTGGCACTGGCTCAATCAGTCTGTTAAGTGAAGTATCAATGTTTCGAATTTAAAATAGCCAGTTCTTGCTTCTTGTTGAATAGTGGGAATCGAATTGACAAAAACCAAGAAGCAAATTAAAATAAGCTCGTAGCTATAGAAAACTCACGGCTGAAGTTTCTTGCCTAAACCTACCTAACCTAGTGCCAGCCAGCTCACTTGGTGAATGGTTTTAACACCGACAGACAACCAGCGGTCAAGCCGGAGAGAGACGAAGCGGGGCGGCTGTGAGAGGCCCGGCGTTAGGACTTTATATACTTCCTCGCTCAACCAATAGAATCGCGGCGGGGTAAATGTTTTTTGGACAAGAGTAGAAACGGAGGTTTGCTTGTAACACGGGAAGCGGGGCCCCGCCGGTCCGATCTCAGCTGATGGGCTGTTTGTAGCGCAATTTGTACTAGCGTAGCAGAAAGCTATTAGATTGGGGGAATAATGGAAGCGCCCACAGCACACAGGGCAGGCACAGTGTAAGAAGAGTGTTAGTGCAGACTGAGGAAATGCGCGGGACCACCAATGAAAAACGAAGGAGGGAATTAACTCCCTGAGTGAAAACTGGCGCTATTTAAGCTGAAAAAGCAAGGAGACGCGATGCAGCACAAAATGCAACTGATAAACCAAGTCAGTATTTTTATTAATTTGTTAATTTTTATATCTCTAGTTAGCTTTCTAAACTATTAGTGCATGCATTCATTCGGTCAATTCAATTATCCAAAAAATGCGACAAAGAACCTGTGAGCTGTCCATATCGTCGACTCTGCATGATTCCAAAACCAGAACAATTTGCCTAATTCGACTAAACAGTTTGAGCTGCTAATTTAAGAGATGGAAAAATACGATTTCTATTTTTTCTTGAGTTTATTTTTTTCTTGAAGCCGAAGGTACAACTCAAACATTAAAATTTTGAATAATGGCTATCAATTACAATCCAATTGCAGAATTGTAGAATTACGATAGCGGAACCCAAATAGCACTTTGTTCTTCGATTATTCTGGTTCTGGAATCGTTTCGTGAAAATCCTCAATTGATAAATTTAAGTTCACAGGTTTGCTACGCTTAAACTTACCAAACAAGCAGGACTTTTGACTCCACCATTTAAGCTTCCAAAAATATTTAAATTCTTATAGGGCGCCATGAAATTCAACAAAATAGTAATGATATAAAATTCATCATGTTGGGTGTAGACTTTGGTCCACAGACTTCTTGGCTCCGATTTTCGCCCACGAAGTTGAGTGTGGAAGTACTATTGCAGCTTCTCCATGCTCTTACTTTTAAGCGTCTCTGGCCAAATAATTAGCGTGCTTTACAAAATGTAGAAAGTATAAATCAAGTATTGCGATTGTCTGAGAAGAAAACAAAAGATATAAAACTGAATTTCAACTGAATTCATCTGCAGTCATTTCAATTTACATTCATTAGCTACAAATTCTAATATTAGTGCATTATTTTGACATGGCCGAACCTCAAGACAACCAAACACCAGCAAACGAAAAGCCAGAGCAAGCGACTCAGAGTATTTCTGACCAGCAATTCAAAAGTGTCAGCTCGGAGTCCAAAGAAAATAGTCCGGTTAGTTCAGAAAACCCAGTTGACAAATCGAGAACAGCAAAAGTGGCTTTTAAACTGAATGAACCGAATGAAAAAGACGCTTCAACCGCTAGCGCCACGCCGAGCCCGCGGAGTCCCCAGCAGGACTCAGGGACTTCAGCGAGTAAGAATATAGAAACTGACAAAAAGAAAATCCCGCTGCCGATTCTGCTGCAGCCCATGTGCGCCAGGGAGCTGCTGATGTCGAAGTCCTGCCACACCAGATTGGCCAAAAGCAACAGCTTCAAAGGCAAGATCTGCTTCCTGTTGGTTGTCGTTACAGTGGCCGTGTGGATTGCTAGCCACAGTTTGATTGCGTCACTGACGCAGCAATGGAGCCACTATCGTACCCTGCGCCTGCTGCAGACTTTCGATTTTCAACATTTGAGCATTCCGTGCGCCGTAATAAAAAATCTGGATACAGTAAGTTAGCGACAGATTTTGACTATATATACCGGTATACTTAATACAGTAGATTATAGAGTTAGAAAGAGCTTATTTACTACTTACTACTCACGGGGGGCAGAACGCCGCGATTAGGCTGCGAGGCCACTATCACAACCCCAAGCTAAAAACATCCAAGCTAAAGACAAGCTTAATGTCTCAATGTCGAGGAGAGACATTAGCCTTGGGGCTGCGTTCACCCCTCGCCAGCAGCAAAAAGGCCCGCGAGAGTGGCGTCTGCAATCTTCAACAGTCCGGAGTCCCGGGTTGGTGAGTTCGTCCAGCCTTAGTGGATGTCAGCAGAACCAGTGCGAGGTGAAGTCTCCGAGCTTCGTTGAAGTGCGGACAGAAGGTGACGTGGTGCGTCGAAGTTTCCTCCTCTAGATCACAAAAGGGGCAAATGGGAGAGCAACCACTTTGTAGTGAAATATGTCTCTGGAAGAAGCCATGGCGGTAACGACTATGCACCTCTCCCTGAAGTCAATTTTACTTATGAAGATTAGCTAGGTATTCGGATACTTTCCGGTTTGTGACAGGCATAATTGCCGTTCGTGTTTGCCGATAGCTATTCAGTTATTCGGAGCAGTTGTTCTAGTGCAGCTAGTGTTGGTGGATCAACCTTTATGACTGGCGCTGTTGACGGAGGAGGATTTCGGGTTGGTAGCTTGACCGAGCGATGCCTCGTTTGGCGAGTTGGTCTCAACAGGATCAACGTAATCCGGACACCAGGCCACAACGATATCCTAGGAAGAGCTTAATGTTTTCATTTGTTTTGTTGAGCAGTCTTGGTAGTAGTAAATCCCCTTGAAACAGTGCTGAAAATCTAATAAAATTTCTATCCTGCGTAACCCATATCAAAGCAAATTTCAGGTTAGACCTTTTTATAGGACTTTGCCACTCGGAACTGCTACATGCACTGCTCGTTCTTTCACGATTATAAACAGATCTTGAAATATTATTATCGCACATTGAATGAAATAATGGTGTAAATAAAAAAACGGCGAAACTATATATGAATCGCTGCATTTTAAAATCTTAACCAACAACTGATCGTAAGATGTTGGTTAGTGTGAGAAGGGGGTAATGTACATTACACGGATCATGGCTCATGGTTCGGCAACACCTGTCTGTTTTGTATAACAACCAGGCTTTTAGGTTTTCTTTCAAACCAGAGGGTGTGGGAGTGTTGCTTCCGTCTCTCACTGAACTTAAGCGCAAAGTTTAAACTTCGCAAGCAGTTGCCCGGCAGACAGAATGTTTTTACCCCCACCCCCACAGAGGGAAAAGAACTTGGTGTTTCACGACATTCCCTACGCGAGCTTCTCTCACCGTTTCGAGGACAGCAACTTTATAGAGACGTTCATGGAATGCTACAAGCATTACTACCTGGCCGTAGAGAAAGTGCTAGTTTCGTTTAAAAACGGAGCATTCTACTGGGACTACGATATTATGCTGAAGATTCGCTCGGCCAGAACGGCTTGGCGGCATCAGCTGAGGCGACCAGGCAGCTCCCAGACGGTTGGCAGCGGCGAGAGCCTGTCGTTGAGCGTTGCCACTCCGCAGTTAAGTAACGGCACCAGACCCGTGCTAGTGCTAGTGACTGGGAACGACCTAGTGTTCAACAAGCCGGTGATGCCGCCAACTAGTATTGTTGAGAGGCTGGACTGCGTTGTTGTCACGGTCAATTATCGAATCGGATTAGACGGCGCGGCTATTCTGGACCGCGACAGCTACATGGGAAATTTGTTTGCCCGCGACATCACGCAGGCTCTGCTGTGGATTAATCACACTATCGATAGTTTTGGTGGAGACGCGAAGCGAGTCATCTATTTTGGCGAGGGCTCCGGCGGTACTTTGGGACTCTGGTGAGCCATTGTGTGTATTATATCGCTGTCAGAGTTGCACTACTGATAAGTAGACAGCATAGAGCGTAGCGCAAAAAACCTGCATGGTAGGCAAAGAGATGTTGCCATACGAGAGCGCATGGTATACGGTACATGTAATTAGAAAGTCTACATAGCCTAGTCATCGTTTGAATTCGTCTAAACTGGGTTCGATTCTACTTTTAGCTATCGTACATAGCATAGTTGTATCGCATTGCATAGTTTTAGTGATTTGTACTGACCGCAGCCGGAGAAAGCGGACTGTCACCAGATTCAGGTCGCTTTCAGATCGTCTAAATTTCACATTTGTTGAAAATTTTCCATCGTCATTCATGTAATAATACTAAGCTATAGATTCCAATTTCCGTGTGTGTTGAAGAGACATCCTTAGTAATTGTGATGATGTGTAAATTCGGCAACATGAAAGACAGTGTGATTCTTTGTTATAATAATAATAATAATAATAATAATAATAATAGTAATAATAATATTAATAATAATAATAATAGTAATAATAATATTAATAATAATGATAATAATAATAAAAATAATAATAATAATAATAATAATAATAATAATAATAATAATAATAATAATCATAATTGCAGCACGGGCTGTGGGCACTCTGGTCCCACAGCCAGCGCTGACGGCAGTTCTGCCCATTGCGGTGACGCCTGAGCACATTCAAGCGCGCCAATTCTGTACGCGGGCACGCACTCATACATGTACACACGCTCACGCAGGGTGTACATGCAGCGGCCCTGCCTTCCACCATCCCAATTCTCGATAACTCACTAACATAAAGTTGGTACATAGCGTATTGGTTGATTTAAAAGCTCTGCCAATTCAACTTATAAAAGTACTGATTGAATATATTGGACGAGTGGAAACAGGAAAAGCTGCGCGTCTGTTAAAAAAAGCATTTAACTATTTTTCGAAATTTTCGGTTAAATTTTATTTGTTTTCCATTATCCAGTCGTATTTTGCGAAAAAAAGTCAAGTCGATAAACTCAGAGTTAAACTTAAGTTCATAAGCTGAGGAAGTTACCAATTTTGTACCAAAAACAGAATAATTTCAATCATGCTACATTCAGTGCATTTTGATGCACAATTTGGCGGACTATCGATATCTTTTGCTTTAAACGCGTTAGACTTGAGCGAAGCTAAAATTGAAACTCAAATCTTCTGCAGGTTGCTATTGTCACCAGAAGCAATTTTTGTGAAGAAATTCTGGCTCATGGATATGTCAGTTGAGATACCAGTTCTATCGGAGATGGGCTCCATTGTTGAGGACATTTTCCTCGAAAAACCACCTCGATTCCCTGCGAATCTGAGCCAAGAAGAAATCGACGACTGCTACAAGCTGTTCAAGCACAGGAAGCCAGCCAAGTGCCTGAGCGAGCTCACAATAAAAGATGTTGTTCGGTTAACACCGCAATGGCTTACGGAGGTGCACAAATATCTCGACCAGTATCCTGAGAAGGTGGCGAGGTGAGTCTCATGCTGGCTGTTTGTTATCTATTCTGCTCGGGGTAGCCCCGGCTGCTTGCAGAATCTGTCGCTCAGCCGGCAAGGAGACAGGCGCACTTCAAGCGGCATTGTTACAACCGGGGAGAGGCATTACTGCCCATTCCGCCGACTCCCCTGAGCAGGGACACAAGCGCGCGGATACGTACGCAGTCATACGCACAGGCACACACTCACACAGGAGTGTACAGCGGCCCTAACTTTATTTATCGTTAGGCATGTACACTTCACTGCGCCTTGGGGGGTTGGCCCTCGGGCGTCAATGCACGAGCAGAGCCAAGCCGAGATTCCAATTTAGCCCCAAATTAATGTGATTGCACTTGGAATCGAGCCTAGGCCGCTGGCACATAAAAGTGCCGCGCCAGACCACTAGTTTACGGTCCCCCTTCATCGTCTGTTGATGCACACTCTCTGTGCTTTGAGGGCGAGAATTCACTGCACATGTCCCATGCCAGTTTTTGTGCACAAGCCCCAAGTTAATGCGGCCGCACACGGAATCGAACCTAGCTAAGTACTTCTGGAGCGAGAGTCAGACGCTGAGCTTCCTTTATTTAAGACAGAAAGTCTCTCTAAAGTCCCCTCCTGCGAACAAACTGTTGGCATTAATAATTCGAGTTATGATCATAAATATCAACAGACAAATGTACGATGGTACAATTTTTAGGAAAAATAGGGAAAACCCTGTGGGAAAACCCTGTGGGAAAACCCTGTGGGAAAACCCTGTGGGAAAACCCTGTGGGAAAACCCTGTGGGAAAACCCTGTGGGAAAACCCTGTGGGAAAACCCTGTGGGAAAACCCTGTGGGAAAACCCTGTGGGAAAACCCTGTGGGAAAACCCTGCGGTAAAACCCTGCGGTAAAACCCTGTGGGAAAGTCTGTGGGAAAACCCTGTGGGAAAACCCTGTGGGAAAACCCTGTGGGAAAGTCTGTGGGAAAACCCTGTGGGAAAACCCTGTGGGAAAACCCTGCGGTAAAACCCTGCGGTAAAACCCTGTGGGAAAGTCTGTGGGAAAACCCTGTGGGAAAACCCTGTGGGAAAACCCTGTGGGAAAACCCTGTGGGAAAACCCTGTGGGAAAACCCTGTGGGAAAACCCTGTGGGAAAACCCTGTGGGAAAACCCTGCGGTAAAACCCTGTGGGAAAGTCTGGGGGAAAACCCTGTGGGAAAACCCTGTGGGAAAACCCTGTGGGAAAACCCTGTGGGAAAACCCTGTGGGAAAACCCTGCGGTAAAACCCTGTGGGAAAGTCTGTGGGAAAACCCTGTGGGAAAACCCTGTGGGAAAACCCTGTGGGAAAACCCTGTGGGAAAACCCTGTGGGAAAACCCTGTGGGAAAACCCTGTGGGAAAACCCTGTGGGAAAACCCTGTGGGAAAACCCTGTGGGAAAACCCTGTGGGAAAACCCTGTGGGAATGTCTGTGGGAAAATATTTTGGGAAAACACCCAGCTAGGAAAACTCCTCAGTAAAAAGCATTGCCCCAGCTAGGAAAGCATTTCCCAAACTGTCGGTGGGAAAACCTCGGTGGAGGAAGTTCAGGCAGAAGTGTATTAATACGGTGGATACTCGTACGCATACATAATCACCTTACTACCTGCAGGCAGGTCACCGAGCGAAGTCTTTTGCACTTGCCGCCATCGATGCTAAACTCGAGCCTGTTGTCAACGCTGCGCGAGAAGCAGCTAGTTTTGGCTAACAGATCCGTAGTGTTCTACAGCAGCATCGCCAGCAGCTATTATTGGTCGCTGTTCCCGACCGGTCGGAGGAACGAGAGTCGCTACAAAGTTGAGACGGGCCTGCGCCGATCGCTAGAACGCGTTTACGCCCTGCGACAAGCGCACAAAACGGGGTCAGCTATCATTCGGCACTATGTCGACATGATGAAAGCCGAGGTGAACGAGGACGATATCGACTACGAAGAGGTTCGACGGTTGCTTCTGTACGACATTCGAACTGTCTGCCCGATCCAGGCGATTCTTTATCACCTGCTGGTTCAAAAGGTGATTACTGCTCCAATGTACAATTTAGTAGACATCAGCAGCTACCAGTCAGTACCGATTTACGTTGGCGATACCGATTTAACTTGCAATTTGCCGAGGTAAGTTGGAAAATGTTTATTTCTAATTTAGTAGAGTAAATTATGTATAAAAATCTGCAATCAATGATTTATCAAATGCGTCAATTAAAAGACCGAGACATCTCACTATCGTGTCCCCTCTCTTAAAAATTATCCAAGGAGCATTGAGCTGTTTTCCAACCTTTCAAGGCGAATTTGATGAACCATGCGTTGACACGAAATTCCCATTTTATCCCAATTCATCCCCTGGGAGACCCTGAACAGTGAACATGGGTACATGTAGATGTGTAGCGTTCTTCTGGCATTTCAGATTTCTGGTGCACAACTTTGAAGACTACTCATTGGACGCCTGTCGCATCGCGTACAACGTCGGGGAAGAAGGCAAACGCCAGCTCCGCGAGTACCGCGCCGCCGCAATCGGCATTCTAGCCGATTTCGCACACGATCGCGTCAGAGACGTGCACCACAAGCAGCACTTAGTGGAAGCCGTCGGAGCCGGAGGCAGCGACGCATTCGAATCGTCGATGAACATTCTCGACCACAGAGGCAACCAGCCAGGCATGGACACGAGGCGCAGTCAGCACATCAAGTCCGTGTGCCACGAGCTGTACGGCTCCAGTCGCAGCGACTGGCACGCACTGCTCCATATGGCCAGGTACAATTAAGATCAAATTAATGACCTCAAACAGTTAGTTAATAAACTCTACAGTGTAGTTTTGGTGATATGAACCGATTCCTATTTATTGTAAATTATTCTGACGTGCTATATATGTACATGTAAAAGCAAAAGCAAAAGCAAAAGCATGCAAAAGCATCGATAATCATATTTTATCTTTTACATTGTAAGTTTTTTCGTTTTCCAGCAGAAAATGAATGTACATGTGCAGGCAATCGAAAACTCGCCAATTGGAGATCAATTAAGCGCTAAGATCCGATAGCCCGTTTGCTTTACCTACATTTATAACTCATAAATATTCGTTGATTGTCAGACCGCACACCAGAATGACTCAAACCGTTGATATTCGTCAATGCTTATTAAAGCATTATAGCGCTGCTTGCCACAGTGACACCCAAATCTAAGCCTGATCTTTCCCGAAAGAAAGAAGTAAATGGTTGACCACAAACCGTTCCAGCCGGCTATGATAAGCAAGGCTTCCCTGACAGATTTTACAGTACTATGACTTGAGCAAACTGTCTAAGAGCATTTTTCAGCCTCACCCAGACCTTCAAAGCGTTTCTGTTGAATTTTATAGTAGAAGTCTTTACTTAGTAATTTTTGGGATTTTTTGCCTTTTAGCTGAAAATCATTCGATAGAGTTAATTCTACAATGGATAAATTAAGAGAGCATTAAAAAAGATAGTTGATAATTTTTGGCGGAATTGCTGGGATGTCAAGGCTTACGGGGGAATTGTTGAGATGAAAGTCATAAAAACGGAGCAGACCCGGCCAGTAGCTATTCGAAGTAGTAATCCCTAGAGAGAGCTTCAGCTGCTTTAAAAAAGGTGTTATGTAAGAGCTGTCTTTGCTCCAATACTCATTAATTTCAGTCTTCTTCTTGTTGGAGCCCATATTAAAATGCATTCCTAGGACTTTCTTTGTCTCGTATACAGGTACAATGTACTGTATTTCATGGAACACGAATATCCATATAAATTCTTTAGAAGCTGAAATTTTTATTCAAAATCCATTTAGTCTTTGATGTTAACTTGCACGCGTAAAATTTTAAAAGTAGCACGGAATATTCTACTTCTCGTTCGTTCTACCAAATAATATAAAGCTCGACGGACTTTTAACCAAATATTACATCAAGCATTACATCAAAAACTATAAACTAATGGAACGCATTTTTAGCTGTTGCTTTAAATAGGCTGTAAAGTTACAGTGTTGTGTTATAAAAAAACCTAGTCGAATTGGGGAAAATTTTACTTAAAAATATTCAAAAAAAATTTTTGCACCAACTTTCGTGCTGTTTCGTCAGTAGTTTAATTGTAAATCAAGATCTAGTGAGCTGGCGCTAACGTCGCTAATCGTTTAAAATTGAACCATTGAGTGCAAAGTCCGTGTCATTTTGACTCATCTGATCACCCTAATACACACTATACTGGTTGCATCATCGCATGCAAAGACTAGTGTCTTCTATAATTCGTTGTAGCCAAATTACTTTCACTACCATTTCAACAACACAAAATCACATATTAAGTTTACATAAGTGTCTTCAGTTTTCAGCAAGAAACATGTCTGCTCCAGGCGAAAAGCTAAGCAAGAAGTAAGATATTTTTAAAGATTTTTATGTATTATTTTATATTTTTAAGGCATTTAAAGCTTAGGCCTAACAGTAATAGTTGATAGATGATAGAAAACTTAATTTTAAACAAGTTTAGGTTTTCTTTTTCTATTGAATCTTTTTACTCAAAAAATTGTGCTTCTATTACCCCTTATATTTATAACCTTGATAAAGATGTCAAGATTTAGATGTAAAGTTTATAGAAATTTAAGAGATTTTTGTATAATAAAAAACTGGGTTCTACACTCAAATCTATTAATTAAGAGGCTTAAGCTTAATCGGGCACTAATTTTATGTTTTAAAATTTGTTATAATGCATCTGACATCAAAAAGCTACAAAAGTCTATGGTCAAAATGTTAACTAGTGAATAAGTCTTAACAGAAACAAATAAAAAATATTATTGTCTATGGTCAAACTGCCAATGAACAGCAAAAGCTTTACATGTTATAGTAGTGTGAAATCTATAATTAAACATTCCCAAATGGCTTCACTGGCTTCAGTTGATGCTATAATTCCTCTAAGTATATTTTGAATAGGGCTTGTAAAGTCCTATGCATGGCGCGCAGCATAGCCTTGCTAAATTTAGGACTTTACTTTTAGTCATTTGTTATTTGTCAACTTGTTAAAAATCATTGATGCTTAGACTTGACCATAGACCTTTTTTCAAGTCAAAAAAATTTCAAATGTTTTGGCCATAGACTATTGTAGCTTTCTGGGGTTAGATACATTATAACAAGTTTTGAAGCATTGAATTAGTGCTTAATTGGACTTAAGTCTCTTAAAAATATTTGTTTGTATTTGAAATAGGCCTAGTTCATAGTTTACTTTTCTAAGTCAAAATTATTTATTGAACAAAACTTAACAATTGCTAGCACATAACATATATATCATAAGTACATTTGTTTTTCTGGTATAAACTTGAATTTATGGCAAGGATATCACTTTTTCCAGTGTACCATATATAAAATAGCTATTTGTACTTAAAATAGTTTGTACCTTACTTTTTTGGAGTCAAAATAATTTAATAAACCAAACTTGACAATTGCCATATGCTCCATAGTCTCGATCATGCTGGGTGCATACCCAAACAAAAATTGAATATTTATAAATGCATGCCGAAAAAAATATAGTGCACACCCATTCTCAAAAATACGCTAATATTGCAACAATAAATGACCTTTTTTACATTGTGACAATAAAATACCTTTTTTAAATTGCCTAATAGACCCTTATTGCCAAATGATTTAGTTGTTTTTTATGCTTTTTTGGCTATACAATTTATAGTGGAAAATTTATACACATAAAGATTTGTTTAAATGATTTTACGACCTTGAAAAAACTGGAAAGCTGAAATTTGCACTTTAAAATGAACTTTTTTCATCTTTTTTCTATTTCACAATAATTTTTACATGTGATTCTATAAAGTGCGCGCCAGGTATGCATGCATACTATTTTCTCAGAGTGATGCATGCCAATTGTGCACGCCTAATTTTGGCATGCAAGGCCAATGCATGCCCAAATTTTTGGACATATATTACATGATCTGGAGTGTGGCATATGCTAAACATTATGGACTTTTTGAACTTTAGGTAGATAATAAAAGTAGTTGCAGCTTTGATAGGATCATAATTTTTTCTATAGTTTTTTGCCATAGTGCAGAAAGATGTCTATGTACAACGATGTGAATTTAAATTTTGGCTTATTGTATAATAGTATGACAGGGATTGAAAAATGGCCTTCTTGAACTTTAGGTAGATAAAATAGTTGCAGTTTTAATAGGATCATTATATTTGTGTATATGGGTTTTTGATAATGCTGATTTCAAATTTGAGCTTCATTTTTTGTAGCTTAAAGCCAACTACGAGGGTATAGGGAATGGGGAGTTTTAGGGTGGGGAGATTCTTTATGGGGATTGATTTTATGTACCTAAACTTCAATAGAGGTATAAGGGTCTATTGAAGATTAGGTAGATAAATTCAGAGACTGAGGGGGTGGGAGGCAAGTCTCAAAGGGGGGGCTAACAATTACCAACAACCAAGGCATAGGGAATGGGGATGTTAGAGCAGGAAGAATCTTCATGGGGATTTATTTTATGTACCTAAACTTCAATAGAGGCATAGAAGTCTATTGAAGATTAGGTAGATAAACTCATGGACTGAGGGAAGGTCTCGGGAGGGGCTAACAATTGTCAACAACTGGGGCATGGGGAATGTGGGATTTTAGGGTGGGGAAAATTTTCATGGGGATTGATTTTACATACCTAAACTTGAATAAAGGCATGGGGGTCTATGGAAGATTAGGTAGATAAATTTGGAGACTGAGGGGGGTAATAAGGAGAAAATTGAAATGAAGCTTAAATTAAAAATTCAACAATTTATCAAAAATATAACCATGGAAAAAAATTATAATCCTATCAAAACTAATTGATATTAGCAGCTGTAGTTACCTTCAGAATTGAGACAACACAGATTAGTAGAAATTAGTATAGGTAAACAAGTAAAGAATATACAGCTAGTAGTAATCAACAATGAGGGAACAACAGTGAATCAAAAAGTGGGTGGTGAGGGGTAGGTGGCACCATTAGTCAGCATTTTTTAAAAAAAGTAAACTGATGTGGCACTCTCACTACACTATAACAAATTGAGTGAAAATAATAAAAATAGACACTATTTTTTCAGAGATAAAATTCAAATCCTCTAAATGTTTTTTAAGAATGATTTCATAAAGTTTTGGAAAATATTACATTAGAAAGTTATGATTCTAAAAAAAGTTCAACTTTCAAACACAATTCTCCAAAACTGCTTGTATCAAATTACTAGTAGTTATATAGGAGTTTAACAAATCAAGCTCCTGTTACCTCTGAGGATAATTTTTGCAGTTTTTTTGCTTTATTATCATTTTGGACAGCCTCTATCTAAGACTCTGGTGAAAGTTTCAGAATAATCAGAAAATTGAAGTATTTTACATACCTAAAGTTCAAGAAGACCAAAAATAGTACTTTGCACCCCCCCCCCAAAAAAGAGAAATGTACAATATGTATGACAGGTGATCCTAGTATACAACAGAACTTTCCATCATATACCTATCCTTTCGCACTATAGGTTTTTTAGCATTCTTTTAGTTTACAATCATTTCAAACAATGACGATCACCACTTAAAATAGTTGTAAAACATAAAAACCAATAACCAATAAAAAGTTGGCAAACTAACTCTATTTCAAAGGATGGTTAAGATTATTGTAGCTTACAAGTATATCTTCAGTTTACAATTATCCAAATATATGTTTCCCATTAAAATTATTGTGAACCAAAGCTGGCTATAGGAAAGGGTATCAAATAGTCCCATGTGTCAAGTAAAGTAGCAAGTTTGAGCTAGTAGCTTATATATCACCTTTGGTTTACGATCACCTAAATTTGTTTCCCATTAAAATGTTTGTGAACCAAAGTTGGCTATAGGAAAGCGTGTCAAATATGACAAATAGTCACACGCAGAAAACCACTGCTCATTCCAGTTTGAAAGCATCAAAAATCCCCTTTACCTTTGCACCCTTCCCCCTCTCACCTTCAGTTTACAATCACTACATATGCACTCTGCTAAAATCATTGCAAATCAAAGCTAGCAATATTACCTTTACTCTAAGTGCATATTCATATGCATATATGCCCAACCTCAAAATTTCACCCATCTGGTACAACTTAGTTTTGTCTAGATTTGCAACTTAGTTCTTCCCAATTGCAACTTAGTTTCTCCTTATTGTGATTTAGTTCCTCCTAATTGTGACTTAGTTCCTCCCAATTGCAACTTAGTTCCTCCCAATTGCAACTTAGTTCCTCCCAATTGTGACTTAGTTCCTCCCAATTGTGACTTAGTTCCTCCCAATTGTGACTTAGTTCCTCTCAATTGTGACTTATTTCCTCTCAATTGTGACTTATTTCCTCCCAATTGTGACTTAGTTCCTCCCAATTGTGACTTAGTTCCTCCCAATTGTGACTTAGTTCCTCTCAATTGTGACTTATTTCCTCTCAATTGTGACTTATTTCCTCCCAATTGTGACTTAGTTCCTCCCAATTGTGACTTAGTTCCTCTCAATTATGACTTAGTTCCTCCCAATTGTGACTTAGTTTCTCCCAATTGCGACTTAGTTCCTCCCAATTGTGACTTAGTTCCTCTCAATTGTGACTTATTTCCTCCCAATTGTGACTTAGTTCCTCCCAATTGTGACTTAGTTTCTCCCAATTGTGACTTAGTTCCTCCCAATTGTGACTTAGTTCCTCTCAATTATGACTTAGTTCCTCCCAATTGTGACTTAGTTCCTCTCAATTATGACTTAGTTCCTCCCAATTGTGACTTAGTTCCTCTCAATTATGACTTAGTTCCTCCCAATTGTGACTTAGTTCCTCTCAATTATGACTTAGTTCCTCTCAATTATGACTTAGTTCCTCCCAATTGTGAATTAGTTCCTCCCAATTGTGACTTAGTTTCTCCTAATTGCGACTTAGTTCCTCCCAATTGTGATTTAGTTCCTCTCAATTGTGACTTAGTTCCCCCAATTGGGACTTAATTTTTGCTTTAATATATAGTTATATCTCAGATTTTTTTGCTTTTAAATATATTCACAGGGGCATCATCATTAGGGAGGGGGGCAAGGAAAAACTGTGCCATGTGCCAACAATGCACTTTAATTGTCTTTCCAACTTCAACTTTTGAACTGTTATGGTAATCTGCAATAATTTTGCTTTAAGGCGACAAAACATAGTGCCTATGGCACCATAATGAGCATTGACAATACTAATTCTGAAAATAATATACACTGCATATGTAGAATTCTTGGCTTTGTCCCTCCCTACCATATACATTTAAATCCATGCATGGTAGATGCCACTGGTACATGTGTTTATGTATCATCTTTATGCATTTCATATACATATATGTACAGATTGACTACACTGTACTGTATATGAATAGACAACATGCAATATTTTCATTAAATATGCTCATGTAATTATAAGACATGCATATAAATATATATATATATATATATATATATATATATAGCAATAATACGAGCTACATATTTTGCATCCTTAACATCATATTTTCATTTTTGCTGCTATTTTATTTTTGTACAAGTATATACATGTAAACCATATATGCACATACATGTACATGTTTATCATTTTATCCATTTTCAATTTTGTGATTTCTACTCAACTTAACATATATATGCAAATAAACAAATGGTACATGTACAATTGCCAATACAAATGAACAAGTATACAGTATATACATAAGTAGTAAGCAGAAATATCATTTAAATTCTCTAGCATATTTCATGTTGGAAATTTCTGCAGGTGTCTTTTTTATTTATCCTCAATCCAAGCATGCATGAAAAGTTGCAAAGGATACTCAGAAAAAATATCACCTTCAATCCATTCAGTACATGGCCAGAAAAGTTGACGGAATATTGCAGCCAAGGTCTGAACTGCACTGTATTTCCCTTTGCCAGTATACCAGACTACACTTACATTGCCAGGGGACAATCTACACTAGATGCTATCCACAATTATGGCCATTGGCTGAAATTGTGCAATAGAGATCAAAGTTTATGCATTTTGTCCTAAATTTGTAAAATGAACCTAAAAATATGAAATTTATTGAATAACTAAGGAATATACATTCTTGCATGAGCTTAAGACTGATTAAAAACTGTCATCACAGATACTAGAATAACCAGATACCCACTCAGCACATTTGCGTGTAAGCTACTTTCAGTTCAGTAGTAAGTTAAACAAGGATTTTAATGTATTTATGAAGCCAAGGCACATTTATTGGCTCTTACCCCCCCCAGCCTAAACCCTCCAACTGCGCCTGTCCACACTTCCCCCCCCCAACCCAATTTTTCTTTTTATAAAATAGCTTATGTAGTCTTATTTGTTACTGAACTGAAAGTAGACAGCTGTTTTACCAGGTATATATGCCCAAGTGGCCTTTTAGTATCTGTGGTGAGCATTGGAAACTGAGAAATTCCCTCATAAGCATTGGCATCTCAGAAGTTCACAATATTAGCTGTAAATTAACAAACTCCAATCTGTTAACTGAACATTTAGTGAGCAAAAGAGGCGTCTCAAAGCCGAGCAGAAGGCGCAGGAGAAGGCCGCCAAGGAGGCCGCTGCAGCTGCGGCAGCCCCAGCCAACAAGACTGGCGCCAAAGCCGCAGCAATAGATATGGACGACATTGATCCCACTAAGTACTTCGAGTTGCGCAGCGCCGCAATTGGCGCCATGAAGGAGAGCGGCGCCACGCCTTATCCGCACAAATTTCACGTGTCAATATCGTTGACCGATTTTATCGCCAAATATGGGCATCTGCAGGCTGGCCAAACTGAGGACGTGACAGTCAGTATTGCTGGCCGGATACACTCTAAGCGATTGCAGGTATGTTGATTTGTGCCTTATTTTTAGTATTGAATATCAAGGGCGACTACTACTACTACTACTACTAAGGGGCACGCATTGAATAGTATAATCTATCTATCTGTATTCTGTAGCCCAAATAGCAGTTACGTAGTTACATGTAGTGTTGTGTGCTTAACTGTTATACTTGCTGAAGATTATACTACTTAATGTGCATGCACATAAGCAGTAGAATAGTAGTCAGCGGTTATTAATAACCGCTATTTGTTCTTTATGAGTAACTTGAGTTTTTACTACTACTGTTACTACTAGTACTACCACTACTACAGTACTACTACTATTACTACTGCTTCTGCTACTACTAATACTACTACTACTACTACTACTACTTCTATTACTACTGCTTCTGCTACTACTAATACTACTACTACTACTACTACTACTACTATTACTACTGCTTCTGCTACTACTAATACTACTACTACTACTACTACTAATATTAATACTACTACCAAATTTACACCGCCAGGGCTCAAAGCTGATTTTCTACGATATCCGCGGCGAGGGCACTAAGCTGCAAATTCTAGCCAACGCTGGCAATTACACTGGGCCGGACTTTCACAAGACCAACGAGGAGCTCAAGCGAGGCGACATTGTCGGCGTGATTGGCAAGCCGACTCGGTCGGCTAAGGGCGAGCTGAGTATCCTGCCTACTGAGATGCGCCTGCTGGCACCGTGCCTTCGCCAGCTGCCGCATCTGCACTATGGCCTCAAGGATAAGGAGACTCGATTCAGACAGCGACATTTGGATCTGATCATTAACTCTGAGGTGCGACAGCGGTTCATCATGAGGGCTCGGATTATTACCTATGTTCGCAGGTTCGTAAATTTTTAAATAGCCAATATTATAGCTAAAACTTTGACCCCCAGAATCGAATATGCTCTAAGGGTGAGATTCTTAATCCTGCGGCTCTCTAAGGATGAGATTCTTAATCATGCGGTTCTCTAAGAATGAGATTCTTAATCCTGTGCCTCTCAAAGGGTGAGATTCTTTAATATTGTGGCTCTCTAAGGGTGAGATTCTTAATCATGCGGTTCTCTAAGAATGAGATTCTTAATCCTGTGCCTCTCAAAGGGTGAGATTCTTAATCCTGCGGCTCTCTAATGGTGAGATTCTTATCCTGCGGCTCTAAGGGTGAGATTCTTAATCCTGTGCCTCTCAAAGGGTGAGATTCTTAATCCTGCGGCTCTCTAATGGTGAGATTCTTATCCTGCGGCTCTAAGGGTGAGATTCTTAATCCTGCGGCTCTAAGGGTGAGATTCTTCATCCTGCTGCTCTCTAAGGGTGAGATTCTTCATCCTGCTGCTCTCTAAGGGTGAGATTCTCCATCCTGCGGCTCTCTAAAGGGTGAGATTCTTAATCCTGCGGCCTTAAGGGTGAGATTCTTCATCCTGCTGCTCTCTAAGGGTGAGATTCTTATCCTGCGGCTCTAAGGGTGAGATTCTTAATCCTGTGCCTCTCAAAGGGTGAGATTCTTAATCCTGCGGCTCTCTAATGGTGAGATTCTTATCCTGCGGCTCTAAGGGTGAGATTCTTAATCCTGCGGCTCTAAGGGTGAGATTCTTAATCCTGCGGCTCTAAGGGTGAGATTCTTAATCCTGCGGCTCTAAGGGTGAGATTCTTAATCCTGCGGCTCTAAGGGTGAGATTCTTAATCCTGCGGCCTTAAGGGTGAGATTCTTCATCCTGCTGCTCTCTAAGGGTGAGATTCTTAATCCTGCTGCTCTCTAAGGGTGAGATTCTTCATCCTGCTGCTCTCTAAGGGTGAGATTCTTCATCCTGCGGCTCTCTAAGAGTGAGATTCTCCATCCTGCGGCTCTCTAAAGGGTGAGATTCTTAATCCTGCGGCCTTAAGGGTGAGATTCTTCATCCTGCTGCTCTCTAAGGGTGAGATTCTTAATCCTGCTGCTCTCTAAGGGTGAGATTCTTCATCCTGCTGCTCTCTAAGGGTGAGATTCTTCATCCTGCTGCTCTCTAAGGGTGAGATTCTTAATCCTGCTGCTCTCTAAGGGTGAGATTCTCCATCCTGCGGCTCTCTAAAGGGTGAGATTCTTAATCCTGCGGCCTTAAGGGTGAGATTCTTCATCCTGCTGCTCTCTAAGGGTGAGATTCTTAATCCTGCTGCTCTCTAAGGGTGAGATTCTTCATCCTGCTGCTCTCTAAGGGTGAGATTCTTCATCCTGCTGCTCTCTAAGGGTGAGATTCTTCATCCTGCTGCTCTCTAAGGGTGAGATTCTTCATCCTGCTGCTCTCTAAGGGTGAGATTCTTCATCCTGCTGCTCTCTAAGGGTGAGATTCTTCATCCCGTGACTCTCAAGGGCTCAATATTCTTCACTCAGAGTCCTGAGGATGCAGGCCTCTCTTTAATCCTGCGATGTTATCTTCTAGGGTAGAATTTTGAATTATTATCACTCAAAGCTACTCAGTTTCAAGACAGTGCTAACTCTCATTCATCTGGCGCAGGTTCCTAGACCAGATGGGCTTCCTGGAGGTTGAGACACCCATCATGAACGTGATCCCTGGCGGCGCCACTGCTAAGCCATTTGTGACGCATCACAACGAGCTTGACCGAGATCTGTACCTTCGAGTCGCTCCCGAGCTGTTCCTCAAACAGCTGATCGTTGGCGGCTTCGATCGGGTGTACGAAATTGGCCGACAATTTCGCAATGAAGGCATCGACCTGACTCATAATCCCGAGTTCACCATGTGCGAGTTCTACATGGCCTACGCTGATTACAATGATCTCATGGCCATCACTGAGCAGCTTCTGTCCGGCTTAGTCAAGGAGCTCACCGGATCTCACAAGATCGTCTATCATCCGGAGGAAGGTGTGGAATGGGAGGTGGACTTCACGCCGCCGTTCCGTCGGTTGGATCTGTACGCCGAGCTGGGCAAACGGCTTGGGGTGGCGCTGCCTCCCCCGGATACGCTGGGCACGGAGGAAGCCAGGTATTACTTATTTGACTGACAGGTTGATGCATGCGGTTTTGACCATATATTCTGTCCGCCACTCTCACCCTTCATTCAGACCCTCACCCTTCATCCAGACCATTCACCCTCACCCTTCATCCAGACCCTTCACCCTCACCCTTCATCCAGACCTTTCACCCTTCACCCTCACCCTTTATCTAGACCTTGCACTCTCACCCTTCATCCAGACCATTCACCCTCACCCTTCATCCAGACCCTTCACCCTTCACCCTCACCCTTTATCTAGACCTTGCACTCTCACCCTTCATCCAGACCCTTCACCCTCACCCTTTATCCAGACCTTGCACTCTCACCCTTCATCCAGACCCTTCACCCTCACCCTTTATCCAGATCTTGCACTCTCATTCTTCATCCAGACCCTTCACCCTCACCTTCACCCTCACCTTCACCCTCACCTTCACCCTTCATCCAGACCCTTCACACTCACCCTTCATCCAGACCCTTTACCTTTATCCAGACCCTTCACCCTCACCCTTCATCCAGATCTTTCACTCACTCATCATGACCCTTCACTTTTCCATTATTCACTCTAGCTCTTAACCCTTCCTTTAACACTGCTTCATTAGCAATGCTTTATTGTCTCTATTACATTTTACTGATCACCTTTTATCCCCTAATCTCTTAATCTTAAACATACCTGTATGCCAGTCTCCCTGACCCCGATTAACAGGGCTCTATTCGACCGGCTTTGTGTTGAGCGCAACGTAGAATGCCAGCCGCCCAGGACAGTGCCCCGCTTGTTGGACAAACTGGCTGGCGACTTCTTAGAGACTGAGTGTGTTAATCCCACTTTCCTGATTAACCATCCGCAGGTGAGTTCATTTTATTAGCGATTGATACCTGAGGGGTAGCGGGCATCTCAGACATCAGAGGGACTGATGAGGGAGGGGGTTAGCGGGCATCTCAGACATCAGAGGGACTGATGAGGGGGTTAGCGGGCATCTCAGACATCAGAGGGACTGATGAGGGGGTTAGCAGGCATTCTCAAGCATCAGAGGGACTGATGAGGGGGTTAGCAGGCATTCTCAAGCATCAGAGGGACTGATGAGGGGGTTAGCAGGCATTCTCAAGCATCAGAGGGACTGATGAGGGGGTTAGCAGGCATTCTCAAGCATCAGAGGGACTGATGAGGGGGTTAGCAGGCATTCTCAAGCATCAGAGGGACTGATGAGGGGGTTAGCAGGCATTCTCAAGCATCAGAGGGACTGATGAGGGGGTTAGCAGGCATCTCAAACATCAGAGGGACTGATGAGGGGGTTAGCAGGCCTCTCAAGCATCAGAGGGACTGATGAGGGGGTTAGAAGGCAGCTCAAACATCAGAGGGACTGATGAGGGGTAGCGGGCATTCTCAAGCATCAGAGGGACTGATAAGGGGGTTAGCAGGCATCTCAAACATCAGAGGGACTGATGAGGGGGTTAGAAGGCATTCTCAAGCATCAGAGGGACTGATAAGGGGGTTAGCAGGCATTCTCAAACATCAGAGGGACTGATGAGGGGGTTAGCAGGCATTCTCAAGCATCAGAGGGACTGATGAGGGGGTTAGAAGGCAGCTCAAATATCAGAGGGACTGATGAGGGGTAGCGGGCATTCTCAAGCATCAGAGGGACTGATTAGGGGTAGCGGGCATTCTCAAGCATCAGAGGGACTGATTAGGGGTAGCGGGCATTCTCAAACATCAGAGGGACTGATGAGGGGGTTAGCAGGCATTCTCAAACATCAGAGGGACTGATGAGGAGGTTAGCAGGCATTCTCAAGCATCAGAGGGACTGATGAGGGGGTTAGCAGGCATTCTCAAGCATCAGAGGGACTGATGAGGGGGTTAGAAGGCAGCTCAAACATCAGAGGGACTGATTAGGGGTAGCGGGCATTCTCAAGCATCAGAGGTACTGATGAGGGAGGGGTAGCGGGCATCCCAAGGTACTTATGGTTAAGAAGGCGCTAGCTTGAACCGTGCAATTCAGATGCTGTCTTACGTACTGTGAATTGAGTCTTGCGGCACAGAATCGCGCGCATCCCCATTGCCAGATCATGTCTCCCCTGGCTAAGTGGCACCGGTCCATCCCAGGCCTGACGGAACGCTTCGAACTGTTCGCCTGCCGACGCGAGATTTGCAACGCCTATACGGAATTGAACGACCCCATAGTGCAACGCCAGCTATTCGAAGCCCAGGCTGCTGCTAAAGCGCAAGGCGACGAAGAGGCCATGTTTGTTGACGAGACTTTTCTCGGCGCATTAGAGATGGGCCTGCCGCCAACTGCCGGCTGGGGTCTGGGACTGGACCGGCTTGCTATGTTCCTGACCGACACCAACAACATCAAGGAGGTGCTGTTCTTCCCGGCGATGAAACCGGAGGCCAACACTGAGAGCTCCGGTTCGGCCGCGGCGGCCGCTAGTGCTAATCACGAAAGTTGAACAACTACTATCGTATTTGTTTGCAATGAAACTACTGTCAGTAGCTGAATTGAACACGTTAACCGCTTTTATTTGTTCTATGAAAGACGGCTGGTGTAGACAGGCGGAATTCTTTGTTTCTTAGAACCAAATACTTTTGAAGGCTGTTTTGTCTCTAAGATAAAAAACTTTTAATCACAATGTGTGTCCAACTAGGATGAGTAAACATTTTCTAAGAAACAAAAGCATCCCGTCCTACCTGAGCCGCGTTTTCTCGTGTTTCTGGGGTGAATACTCTGTGATTTTCGTCCGGCTATTTTTCTTGCTTATTGTTTATTTTGTTTATCTTTTTGGTTCACACATTCAAAGTTTCTCTCTGCGCACTAGGAATGCAATGGAAAAAAATAAACTGTTATTTCTAGACATAAGAAATCAAAATTTGAGAAGTTGCGCACTTCTTCCCCTTAGCTGAATTGCTTACACTATTAAATTTATTGTCTAGAATGTGTGCTTGTGTGTTAGCTTCCTTTGTTGCCTGCTCTTTCTCCATATATAGAATCTAATTTTAACCATTTTGCTTCCCTTAGTTATCACCGGTTTGTTTGCGTTCACTTTAACATAATTAATTGAGTGAGTTTATTAATCTATCATATATTCGAGCCGCCATGAATTTACACACACTTCTCCTGCAATTCGATATTCATAATTATAATATATTAATGCCTATTGTTTTTCTCTTCTGGGCCAGAATCTATGGCCATTTTTGTGCGTGTGCTCCTATTTGATTGGATGAAAAAAATCACTTGTCAGGTTTGATTGTTGCTGACTGAGTTGTCCAAGTATGAAAGCAATGCAACGGACTCTCTGACCTGTTGTCTGGCGTAGGAAACCATTGTTGACTTTGACTTACTGTTATTTCTATGGATTTTAACTGCATTTTCATTAATTTAACTACTAGAGCTGGCAAAGAAAGTTTACAGATAGGTGTTACAATCATTTGGCATATGCGCCTTCTCCTATTGGTCCTGTGGCTTACCCGCCTTCTCCTATTGGTCCTGTGGCTTACCCACCCGCCTTCTCCTATTGGTCCTGTGGCTTACCCACCCGCCTTCTCCTATTGGTCCTGTGGCTTATCCGCCTTCTCCTATTGGTCCTGTGGCTTACCCCCTTCTCCTATTGGTCCTGTGGCTTACCCGCCTTCTCCTATTGGTCCTGCGGCTTACCCACCCCCTTCTCCTATTGGTCCTGTGGCTTATCCGCCTTCTCCTATTAGTCTTGTGGCTTACCCACCCGCCTTCTCCTATTGGTCCTGTGGCTTACCCGCCTTCTATTGGTCCTGTGGCTTACCCGCCTTCTATTGGTCCTGTGGCTTACCCACCTTCTCCTATTGGCCCTGTGGCTTACCCACCCGCCTTCTCCTATTGGTCCTGTGGCTTATCCACCTTCTCCTATTGGTCCTGTGGCTTACCCGCCTTCTATTGGTCCTGTGGCTTACCCACCTTCTCCTATTGGCCCTGTGGCTTACCCACCCGCCTTCTCCTATTGGTCCTGTGGCTTACCCGCCTTCTCCTATTGGTCCTGTGGCTTACCCGCCTTCTATTGGTCCTGTGGCTTACCCGCCTTCTCCTATTGGTCCTGTGGCTTATCCGCCTTCTCCTATTAGTCCTGTGGCTTACCCGCCTTCTATTGGTCCTGTGGCTTACCCGCCTTCTCCTATTGGTGTTGTGGCTTACCCGCCTTCTCCTATTGGTCCTGTGGCTTACCCGCCTTCTCCTATTGGTCCTGTGGCTTACCCGCCTTCTATTGGTCCTGTGGCTTACCCGCCTTCTCCTATTGGTCCTGTGGCTTACCCGCCTTCTCCTATTGGTCCTGTGGCTTATCCGCCTTCTCCTATTGGTCCTGTGGCTTACCCGCCTTCTATTGGTCCTGTGGCTTACCCACCTTCACCTATTGGCCATGTGGCTTACCCACCCGCCTTCTCCTATTGGTCCTGTGGCTTACCCGCCTTCTCCTATTGGTCCTGTGGCTTACCCGCCTTCTATTGGTCCTGTGGCTTACCCGCCTTCTATTGGTCCTGTGGCTTACCCGCCTTCTCCTATTGGTCCTGTGGCTTACCCGCCTTCTTCTATTGGTCCTGTGGCTTACCCGCCTTCTATTGGTCCTGTGGCTTACCCGCCTTCTCCTATTGGTCCTGTGGCTTACCCGCCTTCTCCTATTGGTCCTGTGGCTTACCCGCCTTCTCCTATTGGTCCTGTGGCTTACCCGCCTTCTTCTATTGGTCCTGTGGCTTACCCGCCTTCTATTGGTCCTGTGGCTTACCCGCCTTCTCCTATTGGTCCTGTGGCATACCCGCCTTCTCCTATTGGTCCTGTGGCTTACCCGCCTTCTCCTATTAGTCCTGTGGCTTACCCGCCTTCTCCTATTGGTCCTGTGGCTTACCCGCCTTCTCATATTGGTCCTGTGGCTTACCCGCCTTCTCCTATTGGTCCTGTGGCTTACCCGCCTTCTTCTATTGGTCCTGTGGCTTACCCGCCTTCTTCTATTGGTCCTGTGGCTTACCCGCCTTCTATTGGTCCTGTGGCTTACCCGCCTTCTCCTATTGGTCCTGTGGCATACCCGCCTTCTCCTATTGGTCCTGTGGCTTACCCGCCTTCTCCTATTAGTCCTGTGGCTTACCCGCCTTCTCCTATTGGTCCTGTGGCATACCCGCCTTCTCCTATTGGTCCTGTGGCTTACCCGCCTTCTCCTATTGGTCCTGTGGCTTACCCGCCTTCTTCTATTGGTCCTGTGGCTTACCCGCCTTCTATTGGTCCTGTGGCTTACCCGCCTTCTCCTATTGGTCCTGTGGCATACCCGCCTTCTCCTATTGGTCCTGTGGCTTACCCGCCTTCTCCTATTGGTCCTGTGGCTTACCCGCCTTCTTCTATTGGTCCTGTGGCTTACCCGCCTTCTATTGGTCCTGTGGCTTACCCGCCTTCTCCTATTGGTCCTGTGGCTTACCCGCCTTCTCCTATTGGTCCTGTGGCTTACCCGCCTTCTCCTATTGGTCCTGTGGCTTACCCGCCTTCTTCTATTGGTCCTGTGGCTTACCCGCCTTCTATTGGTCCTGTGGCTTACCCGCCTTCTCCTATTGGTCCTGTGGCATACCCGCCTTCTCCTATTGGTCCTGTGGCTTACCCGCCTTCTCCTATTAGTCCTGTGGCTTACCCGCCTTCTCCTATTGGTCCTGTGGCTTACCCGCCTTCTCATATTGGTCCTGTGGCTTACCCGCCTTCTCCTATTGGTCCTGTGGCTTACCCGCCTTCTTCTATTGGTCCTGTGGCTTACCCGCCTTCTTCTATTGGTCCTGTGGCATACCCGCCTTCTCCTATTGGTCCTGTGGCTTACCCGCCTTCTATTGGTCCTGTGGCTTACCCGCCTTCTACTATTGTTCCTGTGGCTTACCCGCCTTCTCCTATTGGTCCTATGGCTTACCCGCCTTCTCCTATTGGTCCTGTGGCTTACCCGCCTTCTATTAGTCCTGTGGCTTACCCGCCTTCTCCTATTGGCCCTGTGGCTTACCCGCCTTCTCCTATTGGTCCTGTGGCTTATCCTCTGGTCTTTTAGTTTTGTCTACTCAGCCTTTGGTTTATCTGATGTGCTTTTTTATAGTTAGTAGAAATAGAGCTTATCTGCTAAAGGCAGCCACTGCCGCACAGCTCACTAACTTTGATTCCTATACAAATCCAACCTAAAAAAACTCCCAACTGCATGCCGCAATGGGATTCAAATCCAGCCCGTTGATTATCGACGCTCGCGGCCACCTTCTCGGCCGTCTGGCTGCCGTGGTCGCCAAGACGCTGCTCCTCGGCCAGCGGGTTGTAGTTGTCCGCTGCGAGGGCATCAACATATCCGGCTCCTTCTTTCGCAACAAGACTCGCTACCACGAGTTTCTGCGCAAGCGGCTTAACACTAAACCCAGTCGGGGACCGTACCACTTCCGCGCCCCGTCTAAGATCTTCTGGCGCACCGTGCGGGGCATGCTGCCGCACAAGCTCGCCAGGGGCGCCGAGGCTCTTGACCGTTTGAAGGTGAGCAGCTGTTCCATGTCTGGCCCCATTCTCTATCCGCTGCATCCCCTCTCCGATTCTGCATCCGCATCATCCCCTCCATCCTCATCCCTCCATCCATGATCCCCTCCATCCCCATCCTCCATCCTCATGGATTCTCCATCCTCAGATTCCCCTCCCCGGTTCTCCATCAGCTGCATAAGCTGCCTTCTCTCTCCGATTATCCATCTTCAGATTCCCCTCCCCGGCTCTCCATCACCTGCATCCCCTCTCTTATTCTCATCCTCAGATTCCCCTCCCCGGCTCTCCATCACCTGCATCCCCTCTCTTATTCTCCATCGTCAGATTCATCATCAGATTCCCCTCCCCGGCTCTCCATCACCTGCATCCCTCTCCGATTCTCCATCGTCAGATTCCCCTCCCCGGCTCTCCATCACCTGCATCCCCTCTCCGATTCTCCATCATCAGATTCCCCTCCCCGGCTCTCCATCACCTGCATCCCCTCTCTTATTCTCCATCGTTATATTCCCCTCTTCTGTTCTCCATCAGCTGCATCCTCTCTCCGATTCTCCATCCTCAGATTCCCCTCCCCGGCTCTCCATCACCTGCATCCCCTCTCTTATTCTCCATCGTCAGATTCCCCTCCCCGGCTCTCCAACACCTACATCCCCTCTCCGATTCTCCATCCTCAGATTCCCCTCCCCTGTTCTCCATCTTCAGCATCTCTTAATTCCCCGATTCTCCATCCTTAGCATCCCCTCCCGGATTCCTCCGAAATTGTATCACCATCGCTTCGCAACACCCGCCGTCACACACATCCAGGTGTTCGAGGGCATCCCCAGCCCTTACGACAAGGCCAAGCGTCAGGTGGTGCCGTCGGCGCTCAAGTGCCTCCGGCTGAAGACCCGCCGCAAGTTCTGCGTCCTCGGCCGCCTGTCGCACGAGGTCGGCTGGAAATACCAGGGCGTAATTGGCACCCTGGAGCGCAGGCGCAAGGTGAAATCGGCTCACTTTCACAAGCGCCAGCTGCGCGACCGCCAGCTTCGCTCCAAGGCCGTCGAGAAGGTCAAGGATCGGGTGGCCAAGTATCAGAAGATTATCGAGTCCTACGGGCACAAGTGAACGGCTGGATTTGTGAATGGATTCTTAGAGATTCGAATTGTGACAGTGCGTCATGATTGCTGACAGACTCGCAGACTGAAACTTCTGTGTGTCGATAGAGACAAGTGTCTGTGCCGCTCGTGTTGGAGTAAAAAAATTACAAAATACGCTGAACAGTTTGTCGTCTTTTGTGTTTCTTCTTTTTTGTTTCCTTTTTAGTATTTAGGCTTAGTAGGATCGCCCCTAAACATCCATGAAAATCACCCTAAACATCCATGAGAATCACCCTAAGCATCCATGAGAATCGTCCACCTAAACACCCATGAGCATCGCCCCTAAGCATCCATGAGAATCGTCCACCTAAACACCCATGAGCAGCGCCCCTAAGCATCCATGAGAATCGTCCACCTAAACACCCATGAGCATCGCCCCTAAGCATCCATGAGAATCGTCCACCTAAACACCCATGAGCAGCGCCCCTAAGCATCCATGAGAATCGTCCACCTAAACACCCATGAGCATCGCCCCTAAGCATCCATGAGCATCGCCCCTAAGCATCCATGAGCATCGCCCCTAAGCATCCATGAGCATCGCCCCAAAACATCCATGAGCATCGCCCCTAAGCATCCATGAGAATCGTCCACCTAAACACCCATGAGCAGCGCCCCTAAGCATCCATGAGAATCGTCCACCTAAACATCCATGAGCATCGCCCCTAAGCATCCATGAGAATCGTCCACCTAAACATCCATGAGCATCGCCCCTAAGCATCCATGAGCATCGCCCCTAAGCATCCATGAGAATCGTCCTCCTAAACATCCATGAGCATCGCCCCTAAGCATCCATGAGCATCGCCCCTAAGCATCCATGAGAATCGTCCTCCTAAACATCCATGAGCATCGCCCCTAAGCATCCATGAGAATCGTCCACCTAAACACCCATGAGCATCGCCCCTAAGCATCCATGAGCATCGCCCCTAAGCATCCATGAGCATCGCCCCTAAGCATCCATGAGCATCGCCCCGAAACATCCATGAGCATCGCCCCTAAGCCGCCGGCGCCGCCACTCCCGCAGGCGCATGGATCTATCTAAGGCTAGCGGTGCTGACAAGCTCAACATCTGTCGCAAATACACTATCGGCGGCGCATTCCTATTGCCATTCCTTTGGCTAACCAACTTTGCTTGGTTTTTTCGCGAGGCCTTCCTAGCGCCGGCCTATCCGGAACAGGCGCAGATCCGGCGTCTGGTTATTATTAGCGGCATTGGCAGCGCCATCTGGACTGTGGCACTGCTTACCTGGTTCTGCGTGTATCAGGTGTGTGCAATGCTTTTTTAGTCTTTATAGTTTTTAACTTTATATATACCATTGGTCTCTTATTCTATTTGATCTTTCCTTTAGTAACCACTGCCCAGTCTATAGCTTGATGTCTGATCTCTCCCTTGGTTTAATCTCTCTCGCTAATCTAATCTCGTGCTCTCTGATCTCTGATCTCTCTCGCTAATCTAATCTCGTTATCTCTGATCTCTCTCGCTAATCTAATCTCGTGCTCTCTGATCTCTGATCTCTCTCGCTAATCTAATCTCTTGCTCTCTGATCTCTCGCCTTAATCTAATCTCTTGCTCTCTGATCTCTCGCCTTAATATAATCTCTTGCTCTCTGATCTCTCGCCTTAATATAATCTCTTGCTCTCTGATCTCTCGCCTTAATCTAATCTCTTGCTCTCTGATCTCTCGCCTTAATCTAATCTCTTGCTCTCTGATCTCTCGCCTTAATCTAATCTCTTGCTCTCTGATCTCTCGCCTTAATATAATCTCTTGCTCTCTGATCTCTCGCCTTAATATAATCTCTTGCTCTCTGATCTCTCGCCTTAATATAATCTCTTGCTCTCTGATCTCTCGCCTTAATCTAATCTCTTGCTCTCTGATCTCTCCCCCTAATCTAATCTCTTGCTCTCTGATCTATTGCAGAATTTCTTAAACCACCCGCACTCTCCGTCGCAACCCCCGCAGGTGTACCGGCCCACCTGGGGCGAGCTTGGCGATCGCCTATCGTTCAGTCTTCCAAGAGGCACCCTGTGAATTCTGGTGTCCCGAGTGTCTACCGAAAATCATAAACAGTTCCAAATAATCTCCATTGATCCCCAGTGATAATCAATCCATCAACTCTTAGAATCGTTGCACTCGGCATGAGCTCATCAGCCAAGCCCGTCGCCACCTCGCCGACTCCCGACGCCGCAGCCGCCGCGGCCAAAGAGAATCCCCTAGCCGACCTAATGGACGCCGAGGAGTCCCGCCTGATCTCCTGCCTGCCTCCCCGCCTGCCGCAGCGCGGATTCGATGTCTACGTGACTAAGCGAACCAACTTCCCAGCCCAGCTGCTGCGCTGCCGCAGGCTGCTCCGCCGGCCGCCTCACCTGTGCTGGGTGCACGGGCTCGGCGCCGCTGTGCCCAGAGCGGCCAATCTGGCCCTGCAGCTGGCCGATGAGCTGACCAGCCAGCCGGCTGTGTACACCTCCACCGTAGCTTGTACAGACCGACTGCTGCACGAGCTGAATGAGGACGCCCAGGGGCAGCAGCAGCGGCAGCGACTGAAATCTGCTTTGCACATCCGGCTGGAGGCTAAGCCGTCGGCGGCTAGTGCTAGCGGGACCGCGGCCGCCACTTCTGGTTGATTCAATAATATTAATCATACCGATTAATTAAATTAACAGTGTAATACTTCAGCTCTCCGCCTTGTTATTGGCTATGTTTTTATTCAGTCAATTCTTAATTACTATTAGTAATGCTTTCTAAATACTATATTATAGGTTAGCTTCCTATCTACTGTAAACGATTAGTCCGTCATTGAAAATGCGGGAAAGATAAGGGGACAGCTGTGAAAGATATAGGGACAGCTGTGAAAGATATAGGGACAGCTGTGAAAGATATAGGGACAGGTGTGAAAGATATAGGGACAGGTATCAAAGATAAGGGGACAAGTGTCAAAGATAAGGGGACAGGTGTCAAAGATAAGGGGACAGGTGTCAAAGATAAGGGGACAGGTGTCAAAGATAAGGGGACAGGTGTCAAAGATAAGGGGACAGGTGTCAAAGACAAGGGGACAGGTGTCAAAGATAAGGGGACAGGTATCAAAGATAAGGGGACAAGTGTCAAAGATAAGGGGACAGGTGTCAAAGATAAGGGGACAGGTGTCAAAGATAAGGGGACAGGTGTCAAAGATAAGGGGACAAGTGTCAAAGATAAGGGGACAGGTGTGAAAGATAAGGGGACAGGTGTCAAAGATAAGGGGATAGGTATCAAAGATAAGGGGACAGGTGTCAAAGATAAGGGGACAGGTGTCAAAGATAAGGGGACAGGTGTCAAAGATAAGGGGACAGGTGTGAAAGATATGGTACTCTTATATATATTTATGACAATAAATTTATGCAGTTTCAGTAACAAAGGATTTGTTTTCTTTTATAATTTTCAACTTATTTACCCCTGCTGGTTATAACAAATGTCCAGCGACATCGCTTATTCAAACAAATTAGTTATTTTGGTCTTCTATTAACTTTTTATTCCAGTTGTCATTAACTCTGATTTTTGCCCTCGATTATGTATTTATTGGAGGCGGGCAGGTGGTCGCGGCTTCCTATAATTTATTTGTCTCAAAAGTGCACATGCACTAATAAATATTGGCGTAAACTAATGCAGATATATCAGTATATATGTAACTTGAGTAAACATATATATACTGTCATAAATTGCTGTCAAATAAAAATGGAGAAACGTGGCAATTTGTTATTGCCCATATTCTTCAATATTTTAACTTCGGCGCTTAATTCCTATGCGTTTATTAATTTATAATTGTACTCATGCATGCACAATGCTCATCATACTGTACCTGTGAAATAATAAGTTTTTGATCCTTTCCACATGCAAATAGCAGCACAAGTAGTGGTTTATACGAGATTAATCATAATTATGCTTATAACAGAGTACGCGTATTATTAGTGATGCAGCGGCAAACAACTGCTTTTTGCGGCAAAAATGAAAGACAAATGTTAATTTAGTGACTTGGCGCTGTATTCGTATGCAATTTTTTATTAATATGCAAATCATATGCCGCTGCGTTTCCGGTGTTTTGGGAGATGGATTAGCGGCATTTCCGGTGTGTTTTGGGATGGATTAGCCGCATTTCCGGTGTTTGAAGATGGATTAGCGGCATTTCCGGTGTGTTTTGGGATGGATTAGCCGCATTTCCGGTGTTTGAAGATGGATTAGCGGCATTTCCGGTGTGTTTTGGGATGGATTAGCCGCATTTCCGGTGTTTGAAGATGGATTAGCGGCATTTCCGGTGTGTTTTGGGATGGATTAGCCGCATTTCCGGTGTTTGAAGATGGATTAGCGGCATTTCCGATGTGTTTTGGGATGGATTAGCCGCATTTCCGGTGTTTGAAGATGGATTAGCGGCATTTCCGATGTGTTTTGGGATGGATTAGCCGCATTTCCGGTGTTTGAAGATGGATTAGCGGCATTTCCGGTGTGTTTTGGGATGGATTAGCGGCACTTCCGGTGTTTTGGGAGATGGATTAGCAGCATTTCCGGTGTGTTTTGGGATGGATTAGCCGCATTTCCGGTGTTTGAAGATGGATTAGCGGCATTTCCGGTGTGTTTTGGGATGGATTAGCCGCATTTCCGGTGTTTGAAGATGGATTAGCGGCATTTCCGATGTGTTTTGGGATGGATTAGCGGCACTTCCGGTGTTTTGGGAGATGGATTAGCGGCACTTCCGATGTTTTGGGAGATGGATTAGCGGCACTTCCGGTGTTTTGGGAGATGGATAAGCGGCATTTCCGGAGTGTTTTGGGATGGATTAGCCGCATTTCCGGTGTGTTTGAAGATGGATTAGCGGCACTTCCAGTGTTTTGGAAGATGGATTAGCGGCACTTACGGTGTTTTTGGAGATGGATAAGCGGCATTTCCGGTGTGTTTTGGGATGGATTAGCCGCATTTCCGGTGTGTTTGAAGATGGATTAGCGGCATTTCCGGTGTGTTTTGGGATGGATTAGCGTCATTTCCGGTGTTTTGGGAGATGGATAAGTGGCATTTCCGTTTGTTGGGAGATGGATTAGCGGCATTTCCGGTGTGTCGAGAGATTAATAAGTTTCTACACCTTTTCACGTTCAATTTTGATCAAAGTCCAGTTCTAAAAAAACTAGCGGAAATTCAATTCAGACAATTTAGACTGGGCCCAGTCTAACCCCAGCTCAAAACATTCTGACCGAAGTAAGGTTTAGCCATAGACAAAATTATCCTCAGTCTGAATTGAATTTCCGCTAGTTGTTTTAGAACTGGACCCCGATCGAAATTGAACTTGAAAAGGTGTACTATGCGTGAAGAGTTATTGAGAGCAGTACATGCAACAAATGTTGAAATTCATAAATTCATAAATATGGAACATGGACATTCGTTAAGCTTAATATTCAAGACTAACATATGGACTAAACATGAATTGCTACTGAACAGAGGGTTCTTAAATTCATAAACTAGCAGAAGCAGTCTTCATCAGTAGGAATATTAATTAATGTATAAAATTGCATAAGCATAACCAAAATATGAAATATGAAAAAAACGCAATTCAATTCTTCACGAGGCGCTCTCGGCTGCAGTTGAAGCTCCAGCAGATCTGTTTTGGCTACGGACTCGAGCACTGGTCCACGCCTCTCCCGTCGGCTGCGGCGTTCACCGTCAGCTGCACTTCGTCCCCGGTGTCCTTGACAACCAGCCGAGCGTCCTTGACGCATCCAATGATGCCCAGCTGATTGGCCGAGCGGTGATTGGCGAACCGGGTCTCAAGGTCAAGGCCACCTGTTTAGAGGAATTGGCCCGAGAGGGGGTTGGCGTGGTTTAAATATAGCAAGCAGATCGCGGCTTCTGATTGGCTGGCGAATTAAAAAAGTGACGTCATTGGGCTGCGCGATGTAGGCCAGCCAATCGCGTGGCATTTCTAACTTCTATATAAAATACAGGCAAAGCAATGAAATAGTTGGGCTATCTTATCAAAGTAAATTAACTGGGTAATTTATATGATTAAGGATATAATCAATACTGCATTAAATGGACCGAAGAACAGACAATAAATTAATAAAGTGCATGCAGTTTTTTACGGTCAAAGAATTATAAAATAAATGTGGTTATGAACAATATAACAAGAACAGTCCAGTGCCAAGCTCGATTTAAATATTAGCACTGTTTATAAGCTTATCATTTCAATTGTGCGCTTATCTTGAATAGAAAGTATTCACTGAAAGTTGGTTATGCGTTAATTGATTGTAACAGAAAAAGAGGTTATACAGAATGCGGCTTTAATATCACTTTTCTGATTTTTAGGAAGCTTTGGATGGTTTGTAAATAATTATCTAAATTTTGGGGTGAAATTAGCCCAGATGTACGCTAATTTATGTACATCGAACCTTAAATTGGTTGTACATTCGATGTAACATCATGTGTTTCTTATTAGAGGCAGGGGGCTGTGTGAACCCTGGCGCACTTTAAGCGACATTGTCACGCAACCGGTGAGAGGCATTACTGTCCATTCCGCCGACTGCCAGCTGAGCAGGCACACAATCACGCGGATACGTACGCAGTCATACGCGCAGGCACACACTCACACAGGAGTGTACAGCGGCCCTAACTTTATTTATCATTAAGCATGTACACTTAATTCACTGTGCCTTGGGGGTTGGCCCTCAAGGCCGTTAATTGCACGAGCAGAGCCAAGCGGAGATTCAAATTTAGCCCCAAATTAATGTGACTGCACTTGGAATCGAGCCTGCATGGGCCGCTGGCACATCAGAGCACTACGCTGGACCAATGGGCTACGGCCAACCAATACAAGTGTTACGTTTGATGTACATTGGATGTTCAGTTTATAGAAATTTACATGCACATGTGCATTGGTGTACACAGGATGTACATCTAGCGGTCAATAAATGTGCATGGGGTTTCGAAGAGGGGGGCAGACTTTGCCTAGTTGAGTAGGGAGGCTTTCGCTCTACCAATCAGCAGCTGAGCAAAGTGATCTCGGCTGTCGGCCTGGTGATGCTCAGAGATGGTGTCCCTCGGCAGGCCATCCACATACAGGATGTAGGACTTTGGCATTCTAAACGCGAATTAAAGTACATTTTGTACTACTTTTGAGGGTTATTTTCTAAAGCCATATCAAATCCCACGAAGCTTAATCCTGAACTTAAGCTTTAATCTATAATCCCACGCTCGTGCGCCCGCACTGGCTCCGACCTGAGCAATGCCTGGATGATTCCTTTTGAGCAGGTCAAAATTAATACTACCCAAATGTTGACCCATTCCAATGACACCCAAAAAGGACGGCTGCACTGGCAACTCGCGCGTACAAATTCCGCTTGCACTGACGAACTGCAAATTGTTAGCAAGTGCGCGTCTCGGTTGAGAAACGCAACAGAGTTGTACAGTTCGCCTTCACTAAACAGATTTCGCACAGATTTACCATAGACAAAACTCGGTTGTACTGATCGAAACCTACTGGAATTGCATTTCATAGAAAGCCAGTTTGATAAATCTGTGAGTTCATATTGGACAAAGTTTGCCCCACATTTACTCAATTTGTAATCCTGTAACTCCAGAAAGCTTTTCTTCATCTTTGCTGATGCATTATATTTAGAAGCGAAATCTTTGTAGCAGGAGTTGTCAGCCCAGGGTCCTTTTGCTTGAGTTGTCCATGGTATGCAATCTCTATGAATTTTTAGAAACGTTTGAGCTATCCAAAATTTCTTTTTAGGCATTTAGGCTTAGTTAATTACTAATATTTGGGTGCGTCCGAGTAGCTTAAAATTGCTTAAAATGACTTATAATGATTTTTAAGTGCTATTTTAACCTACTCACTAAGACGAAACAAATGGCAAGATTCTATATAAAAAACACGATATATCATATGTATGTTTATAATTATAAATAGCGTTTTTGTGACGATGAAAAACTTTTTAAATATTCTAAACTATTCGATAATCAATCTAATAATGTAATCTAGATTATAATAAATCGATGAATAAAAAACTTATTTTTCTATTTAGTATTATTCCTACTATACTAAAGAATAATGTACATAGGGTGAATGTACATTCTAACCATATCAAACAAAAATTTACTTAATTGATATTATGGTAGCTTATAATATTAAAACAGTCACAAATCGAGCTTTTTATATAAAATCTTGCCATTTGCTTGGTTTTACTGTACTGAGTACGAGCTACGACAAGATGGTATTTAAAATCAGTTTATGTCAATTTAAGTCGTTTAAAGTCTCTAGGTCATTCTAAAAAGTCATTTTAATCATTTTAGGTCGTTTGCCCCATTTTAAGTTGTTTTAAGTCGATTTAAATCATTTTTAATCATTATAAGCCATTTTAAATAATTTTAGGCCATTTAAACTCATTTTAAGTCATTTTAAATCACTTTAAACCATTTTTTCGTTTTAAATAATTTTTAAGTCGTTTTAAATAATTTCAAGCTACTTGAACGCCTACTTTGTTTTACTGAGGACGCCATATTGAGCATTCTAAATCTGTCTAAACTGAACCGCGGTTCTGAGCCGCCCCTGCACTGGATCTCATTACTTGCTGATAGCCACCGAGTGCCAGTTGCCGTCGAAGGTGTACAGCCGGCTCCTTGTCTGCGCGGCGCCGAAGCCTTCGTTGAATCGCATCGACAGGCTGCCATTGGCTGGCGCCACTGTCAGCTGCAGGAATCTGTCGGTGTCCCCGGTCCGGGGGCCGCCAATCAGCAGCAGGGTGGCGTCTGCCGCCGCCTCACCTTCCGCTGCCGACGGTGCGAGGCGGATGCGCAGACTCAGCGAGAAGTTCGCGTTTGTGAGGCTGCGAAATTTCATTTCTTTGTTTTTAGCACTCATTATTTATCGAATTTTGTAGGAAAGACGATTACTTGTTCACAGAAAAAACTCCGTTACACACTACTACCAAAAGTCCGATTAGTAATGTTAGTAGCGTTTTATCGCGCTTTGCGCTGTGCAATAAAAGAAAAACACGAATCGAACGTAGAATTCCGGCAAATCAGTTTGGAGGTGATTTTTGAGCAAAAAACAACAAAAATGAAACTCAACATCTGATTGCAGCGGGGCCATGAGCATGACATTAAATCCAGCACCTTTCATCCACCACTATTTGCATGACCCACCTATCCATCTATCTGACACTCCTAACCATCCACCTGACCCACCTAGCCATCCATATGCTTAATTGATTCTCACCTGTTCAACGCGAGAGCAAAGGAGCGGCAATGTTTACAGTAGAGTCACTTTCAACACGCCGGGCACTGGGAACCAAAGCTCATCAAACACCGGCTCCGCTTTTGCTGCAAATCTGCTTTTTTCCCGTCTGCTTGTTTCTGCTGCCGCTGCTGCGAAAGCAATTTTTGCTTGCACCGGTGTCCGCTTTCTTGAGAAATCTTGAGGCCTTTCTTAGACGGATAGTACGAGAGAGCCGAAGGGAAATGAGAGGAGAGTACGAGAGGGAGTTTTTTTACCTAAATATTCCCGCTGCTAAAGAGCTCGGGCGAGCCACTTAATCACTGCTTTCAGGACGCTTCTGACTTCGCTTTTTTTCTTAGTAAGCTTCAGACCGCTTCGCGGCAAGCGCAGAGTGGGGGATGTGCTTTGTAGCTTAAACAGTTGACTCGTGTTCTCATAAGCCCTGAGATTGGAGATTTCTTTACTGAGATATTCCCCCCTGTTGGGAACTGCTCTAACCGTCTGTGGGAAATTTATTCTGTGGAAATTGGGGTTGAGTTATTCTTAGAATTCCGGATCTACTCTCTCCCCACCTGGAATTTGGGATCTAATCTCTCCCCATCTGGAATTTGGGATCTAATCTCTCTCCCAACTTGAAATTGGGATCTAATCTCTCCCCATCTGGGGTTTGGGATCTAATCTCTCCCCATCTGGGATTTGGGATCTAATCCCTCCCCATCTGGGATTTGGGATCTAATCTCTCCCCACCTGAGATTTGGGATCTAATCTCTCCCCACCTGAGATTTTGGATCTAATCTCTCCCCACCTGGGATTTGGGATCTAATCTACTCTTATTTTAGACGTCGGATCTAATCTCTTCTTAGTTGCTCAAACAGCAGCAGCCCAAACTGCTTCAGCATTGCGTGCTTCTCTTGCTCCAAATTCTACTTAGGCTTAAGAATCGCTCCGGTGTCAAGTTGAACATCCCAGACTCCTAAATCCCCTTCCCCTTCCCCATCTGTCGTTAGCGACAATCTCTAGCGCTATCTAGTAGAATAGCCCGAGCTTAACCTTTGCTCAGATTTACCCATCATCATCGGCAGCCGCAGCACCAGGCAATCTGACACCAGGCAAAAGACGGGGAAAAAGAAAGAAAACAAAACAAAGAGAAAACGTTTGCCCGAGCTGACCTGGACAGCAGGGCCTGGTCTCTGTAGAGCAGGTAGCTGTCGCCGGAGAATCTAGCAGAACGAATGGACCGCTTCTCCACCGCTGCAATGAGGAGGGGCAGAATGAGAGAGGTTAGTGTGGATGGAGACTGGGGAGTTTGAGTTGCTCGGGGGAATATAGAGAAGCAAAGAGAGACGGGAATGAGACACAACGAGATGAGAGATGAGACACAACGAGATTAAGACATGAGACACATTGAGATTAGAGATGAGACACATTGAGATGAGACATGAGACACATTGAGATTAGACATGAGCGATTGAGAGGAGAAATGAAACACATTGAGACGAGAGATGAGACACATTGAGATAAGAGATGAGACAAATTGACACGAGAGAGATGGAGATGCGACATAAAAGATTGAGAGCAGAGATAAGACGAGAAAGCGTGTGATGAGATTGAGAGGAGAGTTGGAGAGGCAGAGGGAGGGATGACAGTGATGAAGGGAACCGAACGAAAGAGGAGTCTGTAAGCATTTTGCAGTTTGGATACAGAAATTTTTCGAGATTTCGAGTTCGGGACCTCCAAACTCAGTCGGCATGCGAGAACTCAATGAGTAGAACTTGCGGCTCAGGATTTTAGACAGAAATGATCTGCCTAGCATGTCCCTTAAACTGCTCGCTGGATCTTGTTTGACAAAGATAATGGAGACTGCACAAATAGTGAAGTTGTAATTGCCTGGGCCTTTTGTTTGACTGTCGACTGAACCTTCCAAAATGCTTAGATCGATTCTAAAACCGCTTGAAAAAGCAAACTATAAAAATTTGCTTTAAATGTAGACTTCAGCTTGGAAATTAAACGGCATTCATAGTTGCGTCTATGACCATGACCATGCAGTCTATGACAATGCATTCTATGACCAGTGTCCATGACCATACAGTTTATAACCAGTGTCCATGACCATACAGTTTACAACCAGTGTCCATGACCATACAGTCTATGACCAGTGTCTATGACCATACAGTCTATGACCAGTGTCCATGACCATACAGTCTATGACCAGTGTCTATGACCATACAGTCTATGACCAGTGATGACAATACAGTCTATGACCAGTGTCCATGATCATACAGTCTATGACCAGTGTCCATGACCATACAGTCTATGACCAGTGTCTATGACCATACAGTCTATGACCAGTGATGACAATACAGTCTATGACCAGTGTCCATGATCATACAGTCTATGACCAGTGTCCATGACCATACAGACTATTACCAGTGTCCATGACCATACAGACTATGACCAGTGTCCATGACCATACAGTCTATGACTAGTGTCCATGACCATACAGTCTATGACCAGTGTCTATGACCATACAGTCTATGACCAGTGTCCATGACCATACAGACTATTACCAGTGTCCATGACCATACAGACTATGACCAGTGTCCATGACCATACAGACTATGACCAGTGTCCATGACCATACAGTCTATGACCAGTGTCTATGACCATACAGTCTATGACCAGTGTCCATGACCATACAGTCTATGACCAGTGTCCATGACCATACAGTCTATGACCAGCTTCCATGACCATACAGTCTATGACCTGTGTCCATGATCATACAGTCTATGACCGGTGTCCATGACCATACAGTCTATGACCAGTGTCCATGACCATACAGTCTATGACCAGTGTCCATGACCATACAGTCTATGACCAGTGTCCATGACCTTACAGTCTATGACCAGTGTCCATGACCGAATCAGTGAGGGTGTTGCCGCTCACCTTGCTGGCATTTTGGCCCGCTGTAGCCGAGACGGCATCGGCAGGCGAACCGGCCGGAGCCGTCGGTCGCTGGCGCGCACTCTCCGCCCGGGCCGCAGGATCCGTCAGCTGTCCAGCAGGCGCCCGGGTCGTCGGCCATCGCGCCGCTGATGCCACCGCCGCCTGCCTCGCTGCAGTGCCTCACGTTGGGGCCGCCGCCGCCAACCAGGTCTTGGGGAAATTCTGCTCTGCCGAGCTCGCCGAATGACAGCTGGGGATCGGGGAACAAATTATAAGTATCCATATCTATCTATCTATCTATCTATCTATCTATCTATCTATCCATCTATCTATCTATCTATCTATCTATCTATCTATCTATCTATCTATCTATCTATCTATCTATCTATCTATCTATCTATCTATCTATCTATCTATCTATCTATCTATCTATCTATCTATCTATCTATCTATCTATCTATCTATCTATCTATCTATCTATCTATCTATCTATCTATCTATCTATCTATCTATCTATCTATCTATCTATCTATCCACTTCTGGTTGATTCAATAATATTAATCATACCGATTAATTAAATTAACAGTGTAATACTTCAGCTCTCCGCCTTGTTATTGGCTATGTTTTTATTCAGTCAATTCTTAATTACTATTAGTAATGCTTTCTAAATACTATATTATAGGTTAGCTTCCTATCTACTGTAAACGATTAGTCCGTCATTGAAAATGCGGGAAAGATAAGGGGACAGCTGTGAAAGATATAGGGACAGCTGTGAAAGATATAGGGACAGCTGTGAAAGATATAGGGACAGGTGTGAAAGATATAGGGACAGGTATCAAAGATAAGGGGACAAGTGTCAAAGATAAGGGGACAGGTGTCAAAGATAAGGGGACAGGTGTCAAAGATAAGGGGACAGGTGTCAAAGATAAGGGGACAGGTGTCAAAGATAAGGGGACAGGTGTCAAAGACAAGGGGACAGGTGTCAAAGATAAGGGGACAGGTATCAAAGATAAGGGGACAAGTGTCAAAGATAAGGGGACAGGTGTCAAAGATAAGGGGACAGGTGTCAAAGATAAGGGGACAGGTGTCAAAGATAAGGGGACAAGTGTCAAAGATAAGGGGACAGGTGTGAAAGATAAGGGGACAGGTGTCAAAGATAAGGGGATAGGTATCAAAGATAAGGGGACAGGTGTCAAAGATAAGGGGACAGGTGTCAAAGATAAGGGGACAGGTGTCAAAGATAAGGGGACAGGTGTGAAAGATATGGTACTCTTATATATATTTATGACAATAAATTTATGCAGTTTCAGTAACAAAGGATTTGTTTTCTTTTATAATTTTCAACTTATTTACCCCTGCTGGTTATAACAAATGTCCAGCGACATCGCTTATTCAAACAAATTAGTTATTTTGGTCTTCTATTAACTTTTTATTCCAGTTGTCATTAACTCTGATTTTTGCCCTCGATTATGTATTTATTGGAGGCGGGCAGGTGGTCGCGGCTTCCTATAATTTATTTGTCTCAAAAGTGCACATGCACTAATAAATATTGGCGTAAACTAATGCAGATATATCAGTATATATGTAACTTGAGTAAACATATATATACTGTCATAAATTGCTGTCAAATAAAAATGGAGAAACGTGGCAATTTGTTATTGCCCATATTCTTCAATATTTTAACTTCGGCGCTTAATTCCTATGCGTTTATTAATTTATAATTGTACTCATGCATGCACAATGCTCATCATACTGTACCTGTGAAATAATAAGTTTTTGATCCTTTCCACATGCAAATAGCAGCACAAGTAGTGGTTTATACGAGATTAATCATAATTATGCTTATAACAGAGTACGCGTATTATTAGTGATGCAGCGGCAAACAACTGCTTTTTGCGGCAAAAATGAAAGACAAATGTTAATTTAGTGACTTGGCGCTGTATTCGTATGCAATTTTTTATTAATATGCAAATCATATGCCGCTGCGTTTCCGGTGTTTTGGGAGATGGATTAGCGGCATTTCCGGTGTGTTTTGGGATGGATTAGCCGCATTTCCGGTGTTTGAAGATGGATTAGCGGCATTTCCGGTGTGTTTTGGGATGGATTAGCCGCATTTCCGGTGTTTGAAGATGGATTAGCGGCATTTCCGGTGTGTTTTGGGATGGATTAGCCGCATTTCCGGTGTTTGAAGATGGATTAGCGGCATTTCCGGTGTGTTTTGGGATGGATTAGCCGCATTTCCGGTGTTTGAAGATGGATTAGCGGCATTTCCGATGTGTTTTGGGATGGATTAGCCGCATTTCCGGTGTTTGAAGATGGATTAGCGGCATTTCCGATGTGTTTTGGGATGGATTAGCCGCATTTCCGGTGTTTGAAGATGGATTAGCGGCATTTCCGGTGTGTTTTGGGATGGATTAGCGGCACTTCCGGTGTTTTGGGAGATGGATTAGCAGCATTTCCGGTGTGTTTTGGGATGGATTAGCCGCATTTCCGGTGTTTGAAGATGGATTAGCGGCATTTCCGGTGTGTTTTGGGATGGATTAGCCGCATTTCCGGTGTTTGAAGATGGATTAGCGGCATTTCCGATGTGTTTTGGGATGGATTAGCGGCACTTCCGGTGTTTTGGGAGATGGATTAGCGGCACTTCCGATGTTTTGGGAGATGGATTAGCGGCACTTCCGGTGTTTTGGGAGATGGATAAGCGGCATTTCCGGAGTGTTTTGGGATGGATTAGCCGCATTTCCGGTGTGTTTGAAGATGGATTAGCGGCACTTCCAGTGTTTTGGAAGATGGATTAGCGGCACTTACGGTGTTTTTGGAGATGGATAAGCGGCATTTCCGGTGTGTTTTGGGATGGATTAGCCGCATTTCCGGTGTGTTTGAAGATGGATTAGCGGCATTTCCGGTGTGTTTTGGGATGGATTAGCGTCATTTCCGGTGTTTTGGGAGATGGATAAGTGGCATTTCCGTTTGTTGGGAGATGGATTAGCGGCATTTCCGGTGTGCCGAGAGATTAATAAGTTTCTACACCTTTTCACGTTCAATTTCGATCAAAGTCCAGTTCCAAAAAAAACTAGCGGAAATTCAATTCAGACAATTTAGACTGGGCCCAGTCTAACCCCAGCTCAAAACATTCTGACCGAAGTAAGGTTTAGCCATAGACAAAATTATCCTCAGTCTGAATTGAATTTCCGCCAGTTGTTTTAGAACTGGACCCCGATCGAAATTGAACTTGAAAAGGTGTACTATGCGTGAAGAGTTATTGAGAGCAGTACATGCAACAAATGTTGAAATTCATAAATTCATAAATATGGAACATGGACATTCGTTAAGCTTAATATTCAAGACTAACATATGGACTAAACATGAATTGCTACTGAACAGAGGGTTCTTAAATTCATAAACTAGCAGAAGCAGTCTTCATCAGTAGGAATATTAATTAATGTATAAAATTGCATAAGCATAACCAAAATATGAAATATGAAAAAAACGCAATTCAATTCTTCACGAGGCGCTCTCGGCTGCAGTTGAAGCTCCAGCAGATCTGTTTTGGCTACGGACTCGAGCACTGGTCCACGCCTCTCCCGTCGGCTGCGGCGTTCACCGTCAGCTGCACTTCGTCCCCGGTGTCCTTGACAACCAGCCGAGCGTCCTTGACGCATCCAATGATGCCCAGCTGATTGGCCGAGCGGTGATTGGCGAACCGGGTCTCAAGGTCAAGGCCACCTGTTTAGAGGAATTGGCCCGAGAGGGGGTTGGCGTGGTTTAAATATAGCAAGCAGATCGCGGCTTCTGATTGGCTGGCGAATTAAAAAAGTGACGTCATTGGGCTGCGCGATGTAGGCCAGCCAATCGCGTGGCATTTCTAACTTCTATATAAAATACAGGCAAAGCAATGAAATAGTTGGGCTATCTTATCAAAGTAAATTAACTGGGTAATTTATATGATTAAGGATATAATCAATACTGCATTAAATGGACCGAAGAACAGACAATAAATTAATAAAGTGCATGCAGTTTTTTACGGTCAAAGAATTATAAAATAAATGTGGTTATGAACAATATAACAAGAACAGTCCAGTGCCAAGCTCGATTTAAATATTAGCACTGTTTATAAGCTTATCATTTCAATTGTGCGCTTATCTTGAATAGAAAGTATTCACTGAAAGTTGGTTATGCGTTAATTGATTGTAACAGAAAAAGAGGTTATACAGAATGCGGCTTTAATATCACTTTTCTGATTTTTAGGAAGCTTTGGATGGTTTGTAAATAATTATCTAAATTTTGGGGTGAAATTAGCCCAGATGTACGCTAATTTATGTACATCGAACCTTAAATTGGTTGTACATTCGATGTAACATCATGTGTTTCTTATTAGAGGCAGGGGGCTGTGTGAACCCTGGCGCACTTTAAGCGACATTGTCACGCAACCGGTGAGAGGCATTACTGTCCATTCCGCCGACTGCCAGCTGAGCAGGCACACAATCACGCGGATACGTACGCAGTCATACGCGCAGGCACACACTCACACAGGAGTGTACAGCGGCCCTAACTTTATTTATCATTAAGCATGTACACTTAATTCACTGTGCCTTGGGGGTTGGCCCTCAAGGCCGTTAATTGCACGAGCAGAGCCAAGCGGAGATTCAAATTTAGCCCCAAATTAATGTGACTGCACTTGGAATCGAGCCTGCATGGGCCGCTGGCACATCAGAGCACTACGCTGGACCAATGGGCTACGGCCAACCAATACAAGTGTTACGTTTGATGTACATTGGATGTTCAGTTTATAGAAATTTACATGCACATGTGCATTGGTGTACACAGGATGTACATCTAGCGGTCAATAAATGTGCATGGGGTTTCGAAGAGGGGGCAGACTTTGCCTAGTTGAGTAGGGAGGCTTTCGCTCTACCAATCAGCAGCTGAGCAAAGTGATCTCGGCTGTCGGCCTGGTGATGCTCAGAGATGGTGTCCCTCGGCAGGCCATCCACATACAGGATGTAGGACTTTGGCATTCTAAACGCGAATTAAAGTACATTTTGTACTACTTTTGAGGGTTATTTTCTAAAGCCATATCAAATCCCACGAAGCTTAATCCTGAACTTAAGCTTTAATCTATAATCCCACGCTCGTGCGCCCGCACTGGCTCCGACCTGAGCAATGCCTGGATGATTCCTTTTGAGCAGGTCAAAATTAATACTACCCAAATGTTGACCCATTCCAATGACACCCAAAAAGGACGGCTGCACTGGCAACTCGCGCGTACAAATTCCGCTTGCACTGACGAACTGCAAATTGTTAGCAAGTGCGCGTCTCGGTTGAGAAACGCAACAGAGTTGTACAGTTCGCCTTCACTAAACAGATTTCGCACAGATTTACCATAGACAAAACTCGGTTGTACTGATCGAAACCTACTGGAATTGCATTTCATAGAAAGCCAGTTTGATAAATCTGTGAGTTCATATTGGACAAAGTTTGCCCCACATTTACTCAATTTGTAATCCTGTAACTCCAGAAAGCTTTTCTTCATCTTTGCTGATGCATTATATTTAGAAGCGAAATCTTTGTAGCAGGAGTTGTCAGCCCAGGGTCCTTTTGCTTGAGTTGTCCATGGTATGCAATCTCTATGAATTTTTAGAAACGTTTGAGCTATCCAAAATTTCTTTTTAGGCATTTAGGCTTAGTTAATTACTAATATTTGGGTGCGTCCGAGTAGCTTAAAATTGCTTAAAATGACTTATAATGATTTTTAAGTGCTATTTTAACCTACTCACTAAGACGAAACAAATGGCAAGATTCTATATAAAAAACACGATATATCATATGTATGTTTATAATTATAAATAGCGTTTTTGTGACGATGAAAAACTTTTTAAATATTCTAAACTATTCGATAATCAATCTAATAATGTAATCTAGATTATAATAAATCGATGAATAAAAAACTTATTTTTCTATTTAGTATTATTCCTACTATACTAAAGAATAATGTACATAGGGTGAATGTACATTCTAACCATATCAAACAAAAATTTACTTAATTGATATTATGGTAGCTTATAATATTAAAACAGTCACAAATCGAGCTTTTTATATAAAATCTTGCCATTTGCTTGGTTTTACTGTACTGAGTACGAGCTACGACAAGATGGTATTTAAAATCAGTTTATGTCAATTTAAGTCGTTTAAAGTCTCTAGGTCATTCTAAAAAGTCATTTTAATCATTTTAGGTCGTTTGCCCCATTTTAAGTTGTTTTAAGTCGATTTAAATCATTTTTAATCATTATAAGCCATTTTAAATAATTTTAGGCCATTTAAACTCATTTTAAGTCATTTTAAATCACTTTAAACCATTTTTTCGTTTTAAATAATTTTTAAGTCGTTTTAAATAATTTCAAGCTACTTGAACGCCTACTTTGTTTTACTGAGGACGCCATATTGAGCATTCTAAATCTGTCTAAACTGAACCGCGGTTCTGAGCCGCCCCCTGCACTGGATCTCATTACTTGCTGATAGCCACCGAGTGCCAGTTGCCGTCGAAGGTGTACAGCCGGCTCCTTGTCTGCGCGGCGCCGAAGCCTTCGTTGAATCGCATCGACAGGCTGCCATTGGCTGGCGCCACTGTCAGCTGCAGGAATCTGTCGGTGTCCCCGGTCCGGGGGCCGCCAATCAGCAGCAGGGTGGCGTCTGCCGCCGCCTCACCTTCCGCTGCCGACGGTGCGAGGCGGATGCGCAGACTCAGCGAGAAGTTCGCGTTTGTGAGGCTGCGAAATTTCATTTCTTTGTTTTTAGCACTCATTATTTATCGAATTTTGTAGGAAAGACGATTACTTGTTCACAGAAAAAACTCCGTTACACACTACTACCAAAAGTCCGATTAGTAATGTTAGTAGCGTTTTATCGCGCTTTGCGCTGTGCAATAAAAGAAAAACACGAATCGAACGTAGAATTCCGGCAAATCAGTTTGGAGGTGATTTTTGAGCAAAAAACAACAAAAATGAAACTCAACATCTGATTGCAGCGGGGCCATGAGCATGACATTAAATCCAGCACCTTTCATCCACCACTATTTGCATGACCCACCTATCCATCTATCTGACACTCCTAACCATCCACCTGACCCACCTAGCCATCCATATGCTTAATTGATTCTCACCTGTTCAACGCGAGAGCAAAGGAGCGGCAATGTTTACAGTAGAGTCACTTTCAACACGCCGGGCACTGGGAACCAAAGCTCATCAAACACCGGCTCCGCTTTTGCTGCAAATCTGCTTTTTTCCCGTCTGCTTGTTTCTGCTGCCGCTGCTGCGAAAGCAATTTTTGCTTGCACCGGTGTCCGCTTTCTTGAGAAATCTTGAGGCCTTTCTTAGACGGATAGTACGAGAGAGCCGAAGGGAAATGAGAGGAGAGTACGAGAGGGAGTTTTTTTACCTAAATATTCCCGCTGCTAAAGAGCTCGGGCGAGCCACTTAATCACTGCTTTCAGGACGCTTCTGACTTCGCTTTTTTTCTTAGTAAGCTTCAGACCGCTTCGCGGCAAGCGCAGAGTGGGGGATGTGCTTTGTAGCTTAAACAGTTGACTCGTGTTCTCATAAGCCCTGAGATTGGAGATTTCTTTACTGAGATATTCCCCCCTGTTGGGAACTGCTCTAACCGTCTGTGGGAAATTTATTCTGTGGAAATTGGGGTTGAGTTATTCTTAGAATTCCGGATCTACTCTCTCCCCACCTGGAATTTGGGATCTAATCTCTCCCCATCTGGAATTTGGGATCTAATCTCTCTCCCAACTTGAAATTGGGATCTAATCTCTCCCCATCTGGGGTTTGGGATCTAATCTCTCCCCATCTGGGATTTGGGATCTAATCCCTCCCCATCTGGGATTTGGGATCTAATCTCTCCCCACCTGAGATTTGGGATCTAATCTCTCCCCACCTGAGATTTTGGATCTAATCTCTCCCCACCTGGGATTTGGGATCTAATCTACTCTTATTTTAGACGTCGGATCTAATCTCTTCTTAGTTGCTCAAACAGCAGCAGCCCAAACTGCTTCAGCATTGCGTGCTTCTCTTGCTCCAAATTCTACTTAGGCTTAAGAATCGCTCCGGTGTCAAGTTGAACATCCCAGACTCCTAAATCCCCTTCCCCTTCCCCATCTGTCGTTAGCGACAATCTCTAGCGCTATCTAGTAGAATAGCCCCGAGCTTAACCTTTGCTCAGATTTACCCATCATCATCGGCAGCCGCAGCAC
>NIVC01000575.1:440000-442500 GCA_002269645.1 Macrostomum lignano | reverse complement strand
GAAAGACAGACAGACAGACAGACAGACAGAAAGACAGACAGACAGACAGACAGACAGACAGACAGACAGACAGACAGACAGACAGACAGACAGACAGACAGACAGACAGACAGACAGACAGACAGACAGACAGACAGACAGACAGACAGACAGACAGACAGACAGACAGACAGACAGACAGACAGACAGACAGACAGACAGACAGACAGACAGACAGACAGACAGACAGACAGACAGACAGACAGACAGACAGACAGACAGACAGACAGACAGACAGACAGACAGACAGACAGACAGACAGACAGACAGACAGACAGACAGACAGACAGACACTAAGACAGACAGACAGACAGACAGACACTAAGACAGACAGACAGACAGACAGACAGACAGACAGACAGACAGACAGACAGACAGACAGACAGACAGACAGACAGACAGAAATCTGTGAGGTCGCCAACTGCCTGGATCAATAGCAAGCAAACAAAGTCTTAAACAAGTTTTCAGGAAATTCAATTCGACAGCTTCAAAGCCTAAGAAGAAAGAGGGACGGAAAGGGATTTCTTGCTCCGAAATAGGTGGATCTGATTTAATTTGACCCTTGACTGAAGGTGCCTTTCGGATTAATGGTGGATAATTTATTTGCCGTTTTTCCAGCCCTTCGAACTGTTTTACAGATGTAATTTTCTAATGCCTCACTCTTCAACTTCGTCTCGCAGTATCGACCCGTGGCATTCGAGCACAGGCAGACGTAGTCACTGGGCGGCCTCGTCACGTGACACTGGCCGCCGTTCTGGCATCGGTGCTGCCTGCACGCTGTCAGTGAGCAGTCGTCTGCGAATGAAGTAGGATGACAGAGTAGAGTATTCCGGTAGAGAGGGGTAGCAGAGAGCGATTGTCAAGGATAGTGTGTCAGGGATAGTGTGTCAGGGATAGTGTGTCAGGGATAGTGTGTCAGGGATAGTGTGTCAGGGATAGTGTGTCAGGGATAGTGTGTCAGGGATAGTGTGTCAGGGATAGTGTGTCAGGGATAGTGTGTCAGGGATAGTGTGTCAGGGATAGTGTGTCAGGGATAGTGTGTCAGGGATAGTGTGTCAGGGATAGTGTGTCAGGGATAGTGTGTCAGGGATAGTGTGTCAGGGATAGTGTGTCAGGGATAGTGTGTCAGGGATAGTGTGTCAGGGATAGTGTGTCAGGGATAGTGTGTCAGGGATAGTGTGTCAGGGATAGTGTGTCAGGGATAGTGTGTCAGGGATAGTGTGTCAGGGATAGTGTGTCAGGGATAGTGTGTCAGGGATAGTGTGTCAGGGATAGTGTGTCAGGGATAGTGTGTCAGGGATAGTGTGTCAGGGATAGTGTGTCAGGGATAGTGTGTCAGGGATAGTGTGTCAGGGATAGTGCGTCAAGGATAGTGCGTCAGGGCACAGTGTCAGGGCACAGTGTCAGGGCACAGTGTCAGGGCACAGTGTCAGGGCACAGTGTCAGGGCACAGTGTCAGGGCACAGTGTCAGGGCACAGTGTCAGGGCACAGTGTCAGGGCACAGTGTCAGGGCACAGTGTCAGGGCACAGTGTCAGGGCACAGTGTCAGGGCACAGTGTCAGGGCACAGTGTTAGGTCGGCTGTCGCTCACAGACGTTGATGCCGTGAATCGCGTCGCCGTAGAACGGGTTCTGCCGCGGGTCCAGTAGACGCCGGTTAAGCGTCACGTTGCCTAGGCAACCAACAAAACCGGCGTCCGAGTCTGTCTGTCCGGCCAGCTGTCCGGGTGGCACACTCCGCGGGAAGCCGGCCACGAATAGCCGATTGTCCAGGCGAAATGGGCCGCCAGAGTCGCGGAGCTGTAGGGGAGAATTTAATTGACTTGGGATAATAATCATGAGTATTCTCTGCATCATGAGTATGCCCTGCAACGTAGGTAAATAAGAATCAAAACAACCGTTTTAACGTAAACTCTAACCTCACACTGCCGCTCTTGCCTAAAGTTCTACCCCTGACACTCTACCCCTGACACTACCCCTGACACTCTACCTGACACTCTACCCCTGAAACTCTACCCCTGACACTCTACCCCTGACACTCTACCCCTGACACTCTACCCCTGACACTCTACCCCTGACACTCTACCCCTGACACTCTACCCCTGACACTCTACCCCTGACACTACCCCTGACATTCTACCTGACACTCTACCCCTGACACTCTACCAAAGTGGGCGACCAGGTTATTAATGCTTTAGCGCTGGGGGCTTGTCTCCATGAGCAGTATCAAACATCGGAGTTAACTAACCGCGTCGCCAGCGTTGAGCCCGCCGACTTGCTCAGCAGCAGACGGGACGCTTTTCGAGTGCCGGCTGCCGTTCACCATGATCCAGACGACGCCGGGGCCGCGGTGGAAGGCCAGCGTGTGCCACGAGTTGATGCTCAGCGACTGCGGATGCGTGAGCACCGTCATGCCGTCGCCGCTGTTGTACCTGCGCAGGCATGCATTGAGACCCTCGTA
>NIVC01000575.1:385000-435000 GCA_002269645.1 Macrostomum lignano | reverse complement strand
TCATTATTAGGGTTAGGGCTAGGGTTAGGGCTAGGGTTAGGGCTAGGGTTAGGGCTAGGGTTAGGGCTAGGGTTAGGGCTAGGGTTAGGGCTAGGGTTAGGGCTAGGGTTAGGGCTAGGAGTAGGGCTAGGAGTATGGCTAGGGTTAGGGCTAGGAGTAGGGCTAGGAGTATGGCTAGGGTTAGGGCTAGGAGTAGGGCTAGGAGTATGGCTAGGGTTAGGGCTAGGAGTAGGGCTAGGAGTATGGCTAGGGTTAGGGCTAGGAGTATGGCTAGGAGTATGGCTAGGGTTAGGGCTAGGAGTAGGGCTAGGAGTATGGCTAGGAGTAGGGCTAGGAGTATGGCTACGGTTAGGGCTAGGAGTAGGGCTAGGGTTAGGGCTAGGGTTAGGGCCCTAGGGTACTCTTATATCAGCAGCTCTCACCAGTTTCGCAGTGCGGGCCGGTGTACCCCAGCGGGCACATGCAGGCCAATCTGGCCAGTCCGAACTGCAGGTCGGCAGCGGCCCCGGAGCCCGACGGTCCGGCCGTCGGAAAAAATGTGTCGCAATGGCCGCCATTTTGGCAGGCCAGGCCCTCGGCTTCGCAGCGTCGGACAACGTCAGCCGAGCGCAACAGTCCGGGCTCGTCGTAGGGCACCACCTGGCGGGTGCTGCGCCGGTGCGACGGCTGCGGCGGCAGCTGTGGCGGCGGCGACTGCTGTTCCGGATCCTCAATGCGGACGTCGAAGTCCAGCGTCAGGCCAATTGGCTTCTTGGTACTTGATGGGGCTGGAAATTGTGGAGAAGTTGAGTTTAGAAATGCTCACTAATCAGCTCATAGGAGCGCACTCGTGCATTTAATGAACCTTCTCATGAACTCACGCATAAACTGATGAACTCACTCATAAACTCATGAAATCACTCATAAACTCACTCATGATCTCACTCATAAACTGATGATCTCGCTCATAAACTGATGAAATCACTCATAAACTCATTCATGATCTCACTCATAAACTGATGAACTCACTCATAAACTCATTAACACATGAATTGTAAAGGTAAATCACCTGACTCAAATGAAAGACCAGCCTCTCACAGATAATTTTCAGTACAACATGCCCTCGATATCAGCTCCCATCGGCTCTCAGACTGTGGAGGCTGAGAAGCTGAGATGTTCACCTAGTCCTTAAAAGTATTACACGTTAGGCCTTCGATATTCGAGTAGTTTGAAATTAAAAGTTACCTTGAAATGAATGCACTATTGCACTCACTACGAGACCGTATCACTCGCTATGCACAGCGGATTAAGCACGCGCTAAATAGCGTTCAATCATACACGCACTGGGCTATCATCTCTGGGCTATCGGCCAGTTAATCGAGACGACCTTTTATAATTCTCGCTTAAGCATCGATATAGCTACCCAGTTCCCGTATATAGAAGGGCCAGAGAGAGAGAGAGAGAGAGAGGGAGAGAGAAACACCTTATCGATGCCACGGGGGGGCATTAGTTAATTCGAGACCTGCATGGCTTCTTTGCGGCAACTGCTGCAACTCTCAGTGAGAGTCCCCTAGGAGGCGCTGGCTGGGGCCCCGGCGAGTTTCAGACACTGAAAGAGAATAGTGAGCTCATTTTGGCCACACTGGCAGTGCGACAGGCTAGGAGACGGGGGGCTTACCCACCCCTCCCCTGTAAAGTCTATCCCAGGAAATTGGCTCTGACGTTCCTCCATCCTCTCTCCCCAATCTCTCTCCCAGCCTTTTGAAATTTCCGTCCAATTTTTGCATTCCAAAATAATTCCTATTTTTCTCGACACGGAAAGCATTCGTGGTACCATATCAACAGCACAGCGTTAAAAACTGCGCAAAAAAATTGCTAATTAAAACCACCTCATTTGGCCGCTAGCTGGGGACTGGACGAAATGCAACTAAGTTGCGGCAAAAACTGCATTGGAATTTTTTTAATATGAATTATGAAATATGGCTTATATCAATCTAGCATGCTCAATGCCAGGTCGCTGTATAGGGTTTTCAATTGACCAATTGATTATTTAAATTAAGACAATGAGTCCACGTGCGTTGGAGGTGTAGAAGTGTGAATTAGCCCCACTGCCCACTCATTACCGATATATAAGCCTGCTAATTGAAATTTGGACGTCAAACATTTACTGTCAGAATTGTTCGAATAATGATAGGCACTCTAAATATGCTTTTCTGATTAGAATGTGGGAAAGTCTTTGAAAGGTGGGAAAAGTCTCCGAAGGGTGAGGTAAGTCTCTGGAGGGTGAGGTAAGTCTCTGGAGGGTGAGGTAAGTCTCTGGAGGGTGAGGTAAGTCTCTGGAGGGTGAGGTAAGTCTCCGGAGGGTGAGGTAAGTCTCTGGAGGGTGAGGTAAGTCTCTGGAGGGTGAGGTAAATCTCTGGAGGGTGAGGTAAGTCTCCGGAGGGTGAGGTAAGTCTCCGGAGGGTGAGGTAAGTCTCCGGAGGGTGAGGTAAGTCTCCGGAGGGTGAGGTAAGTCTCCGGAGGGTGAGGTAAGTCTCCGGAGGGTGAGGTAAGTCTCCGGAGGGTGAGGTAAGTCTCCGAAGGGTGAGGTAAGTCTCCGAAGGGTGAGGTAAGTCTCCGGAGGGTGAGGTAAGTCTCCGAAGGGTGAGGTAAGTCTCTGGAGGGTGAGGTAAGTCTCCGGAGGGTGCGGTAAGATTTCGGGGGTGAGGTAAGTCTCCAGAGGGTGGTAAAAGTCTCTTAAGGGTGGTAAAAGTCTCTTAAGGGTGGGAAAGGCTCCGGAGGGTGGGAAAAGTCTCTCAATGGTGGAAAATGCTTTGAAAAGAAATTTCCAGAAAAGACCAAAAGATAGAAATATGAGAAACTCACGCAGCTCAGTTGCTCCCACTTGTCTCCCAGAGGAGACCAGCAGCAGTGGTGAAATTGCCAGTAAAAGCAGAAGCAGCGGTGACATTGCAAATCTTGGAGTTTCAGAGCTGGCACGCAACTATTGTCTTCTAGAGGACTAAAAAGCTTTTTACGGCAGCGTCCCAGAAAGAGAGATGAACTGGCAAGAAAAAAGCTTTGGGATCAGTGCATTTGTTAGCGAGGATTGGCCGGTGTGGGGGCGAATTCCATCATAGCAGCTCCAAGGCCTGGCCAATCAGTGGCGTCCTCGCTAAACCCCTCTTCTAAGAAATGCTGCGAACTTTGAATTGCACGAAATATCTGCTACACCCTACTGCGCGCGTAGGAAGCCGAGTAGCATCTCAGGGGCGAGTCTCTGGATAGGCAAACTTCTTAGTAAGGCTAATCTCCAGGGCGAATCTTCAGGGCGAATCTTCAGGGCGAATCTTCAGGGCGAATCTTCAGGGGCGAATCTTCAGGGCGAATCTACAGGGCGAATCTCAGGGACGAATCTTCAGGGGCGAATCTTTAGGGCGAATCTACAGGGCGAATCTCAGGGACGAATCTTCAGGGGCGAATCTTCAGGGCGAATCTTCAGGGCGAATCTACAGGGCGAATCTCAGGGACGAATCTTCAGGGGCGAATCTTTAGGGCGAATCTTCAGGGCGAATCTTCAGGGTGAATCTTCAGGGAGAATCTTCAGGGCGAATCTTCAGGGGCGAATCTCAAGGGCGAATCTCTGTGGCGAATCTCAGCGGCGAATCTCAGTAGTGATCTCAGGGGCGAATCTCAGGGGCGAATCTCAAGGGCGAATCTCTAGAGGAGCGAATCTCAGGGGCGAATCTTAGGGGCGAATCTCAGGGCGAATCTCAGGGCAAATCTCAGGGGAGAATCTCAGGGGCGAATCTCAGGGGCGAATCTCAAGGGCGAATCTCTAGAGGAGCGAATCTCAGGGGCGAATCTTAGGGGCGAATCTCAGGGCGAATCTCAGGGCAAATCTCAGGGGAGAATCTCAGGGGCGAATCTCAGGGGAGAATCTTAGGGGCGAATCTCAAGGGCGAATCTCTAGAGGAGAGAATCTCAGAGGCGAATTTCAAGGGCAAATCTCTAGAGGAGCGAATCTCAAGGGTGAATCTCAAGGATGAATCTCAGGGGCGAATCTCAGGGGCGAATCTCAGGGGCGAATCTCAAGGGTGAATCTCAGGGGCGAATCTCAGGGGCGAATTTAAAGGGCGAATCTCAAGGGCGAATCTTAGGAGTGATTTCAGGGGCGAATCTCAGGAGCGAATCTCAAGGGCGAATCTCAGCAGCGAATCTCTGGGGCAAATCTCTTGAGGAGTGAATATTTTGGTAGTGAATTCCAGGAGCGAATCTTAGAGAGGAATCTCATGCTAAAATCTCGAGGGCGAATCTCTTAGGAGCAAATTTTTCAAGGCGAATCTCGAGGGAGAATCTCTGTGAATCGAAGTGAAACACGAATGCTACTGAGATTATACCGGTAACACCTAAACGAATCTTCTTCATTGCGCAAACCTGCGCTCCGGTTTATGGTAGCGGATGTCAAAGAAACGTTGAAAACGTTGAAACTAAATTATTACTGCTCAAAGCGGCCTCCCTTATCAGCTGGAACACAATGACAAATTGTTCACTGTCGGCTACACTTGCTAGAATTCAATGTTTCTTTTCAGATAGAAGCGCGGCCACTCAAGCACAGGGGCCTCGGGCAGTGTAATCTTATCTTAAATAATTTCAACGCCTTGTAAGTACTGATAAGGCAAACCGTGCCAGCATCCCCCAGCTGTGGTCATTGTTTGAAAACTGTCGCTAGGTTGCACTTTAAATTTTGAAGTTTTTCGTTGAATTCTTTAGACGTTCGCTTGTGCAAGGCTTTTCTAGACTTGGGCCGATGCTTAAACATGCTTTTAGATGGGGACGCCGTGGGGGCGCCACGGATTTAGATGGGGACGCCGTGGGCGCCACGGATAATGGGGACGCCGTGGGCGCCACGGATTTAGATGGGGACTCCACGGGGGCGTCACGGTTTTAGATGGGAGCGTCATGGGGGCGCCACGGTTTAGATGGGGGCGCCGTGGGGGCGCCACGGATTTAGATGCAGGGTCACGGTCACGGTTTTTTTGCGGGGCGCCACGGTCGGATACATAGACCCCGCGCTCTCTTATCACTGGGGCCATAATTCAATACTTCAGTGCCACACTGTTTAAGTTAAGACCTCAAGTATTTTGTATTGCATTTATAGCGAAAACTGTTACAACTTAATGCTAAATGCTTCTATTTACGAAACAGAGCTATGTTATGCTTACTGTTGCCAAGGTAACGCAGCTTGAAATGCTGGGCCGGCTTATGTTGGGGTGGTTGCTGCCGGACCAATTCAAGGCCCAATGCCGCCAGCTGCACAGGGGGTGCTATGGATATAAAATGGCCCAAAGCAGGGCTGGGGCAATTCCCACCGAGCCAGTTTTGTTCAAATCTTGCTAGACTCTCTTTTATTCACCGAAAGACTGACTGAGATGCAGCCGAACTCATTGTTGCAGACTCTGCTTCCGCTGTTGCTGCTATGGACTCTGGCTCTGGTTGCGCAAGCCTCGCCAAGAATCAGCCGAGCGAGTCGTCGCCAGCTGCTTCTGGTGTCCCTGGATGGATTCCGTCACGACTACTTGACTATCTACGCCAATCAGTCCCGGTTCCTGCGCCAGATGGCCAGCGAAGGAGTCTTTGTTCGCTCTATGCAGACTGAGTTTGTGACAAAGACCTTCCCGAATCACTGGGTGATTGCCACTGGCCTGCATCAGGTGAGAGACGTCATTTGTTGGTGGCACTATGCTACCTGTTGTGTATGGCACTATGTTCGCCTGTTGTGTATGGTACTATGCTCACCTGTTGTGTATGGTACTATGCTCACCTGTTGTGTATGGTACTATGCTCACCTCCTTCATGCCCGGTTCTCAGACAGAGAAGTCAGGTGAGCACAATAACTCTAATTGAATTCGCGCATCCACAGGAGAGCAACGGGATCGTCAGCAACGGAATGTACGACCCGGTGTTCAATGCTACCTTCGGCATGAGCACCAGGGAGGAGCGCTGGTGGAACGATTCTCTGCCAATCTGGGTGACGGCCAAGCGTCAGGGACTCAAAACGGCGACGTTCTTCTGGCCGGGCAGCGAAGTCGAGTTCGGCGGCACCCGGCCTGATCACTACTTCCCGTACGATGGCAGAATCAGCTACGAGTACCGGATCGACACCATCACCTCCTGGCTGGCCGACGAGCAGATCGACCTGTGCACCCTGTACTTTAACGAGCCGGACTCCGCCGGGCACAGCAGCGGGCCGGAATCGGTGCGGGTGTCCGATGCGATCATCAGGCTGAATCACCTGCTTGAGCTGCTGGTGTACCGACTGGAGAGGCGGGGAGTGCGGGATCGCGTTGACATTATTGTCACCTCTGATCATGGTGAGTCTGTCTGTCTGTCTGTCTGTTTGTCTGTCTGTCTGTCTGTCTGTCTGTCTGTCTGTCTGTCTGTCTGTCTGTCTGTCTGTCTGTCTGTCTGTCTGTCTGTCTGTCTGTCTGTCTGTCTGTCTGTCTGTCTGTCTGTCTGTCTGTCTGTTTGTCTGTCTGTCTGTCTGTCTGTCTGTCTGTCTGTCTGTCTGTCTGTCTTAGTGTCTGTCTGTCTTAGTGTCTGTCTGTCTGTCTGTCTGTCTGTCTGTCTGTATGTCTGTTAGGCGCCGAACTCAAGGCTGTTAAGAACGTCAGTTTGTTCTCAGGTGTGCCATTTTGGCGACAGGCTTATTCTCTTTTCCGACCGTATTGGTCAGGATTAAGCGTCAAGTGGGTTGCTATGGCTTCCCAAAGTCTGGGGCGTTATGGGTCACCAATCACTATTTTCATCTCTCTGGCATCGGGTCCGGCCCGCAGGCATGACGGAACTGAACGACAGCAAAGCCATCCACTTCAACAACGAGTTGGACCCCTTCGTGGACCGCTACATGGACAGCGGGCCGCTGCTCAGCATGTTCGCCAAGCCGGGCCAGCGCGACCGGCTGGTGGAGTTCCTGCAGAACCAGACCAAAGCCAGGAGTCTGCCTGTCCGCGTCTTCACCCGCGAGTCCATGCCGCCAGCCTACAGGTACTCGCAGCACCGTCGCATCCCGGACGTCCTGGTGCTGCCGGATCCCGGTTACGTGGTGTTCCGCCGATCCACCAACTTGATCAAAGGGAATCACGGATTCGACAATACCTACGGCGAGATGAAGGTGCCGCTAATAGCTGTCGGACCCAGCTTCCGTCGCGGTGTTGAGGTGGAAGGTTTCCGACAGGTTTGTTGCTGGGTCCTGCCAAGGATGACTCAGCTGCTGGGCCACCGCCGCTCTCCATCCAGATCCCCAGTTGCTAAGCCAGCTTCCCAGATCCTCAGTTGCCGGGCCCGTCTCCCAGATCCTCAGTTGCTGGGCCAGCCTCCCAGATCTTCAGTTGCTGGGCAAGCCTCCCAGATCCCCAGTTGCTGGGCCAGCTTCCCAGATCCTCAGTTTCCGGGCCAGTCTCCCAGATCCTCAGTTGCTGGGCCAGCCTCCCAGATCTTCAGTTGCTGGGCAAGCCTCCCAGATCCTCAGTTGCTGGGCCAGCCTCCCAGATCTTCAGTTGCTGGGCAAGCCTCCCAGATCCTCAGTTGCTGGGGTCCAGCCTTCCAGATCCTCAGTTGCTGGCCCCGCCTCTCAGATCCTCAGTTGCTGGGCAAGCCTCCTAGATCCTCAGTTGCTGGGGTCCAGCCTCTCAGATCCTTAGTTGCTGGGCCAGCCTCCCAGATCCTCAGTTGCTAGACCAGCCTCCCAGATCCTCAGTTGCTGGGGCCAGCCTTCCAGATCCTCAGTTGCTGGGCCAACCTCCCAGATCCTCAGCATGGACAGCTCAAGAAGGACGTGGGAATTCATTTTCTTAGAAAATATTAAACTTTTAGCGAATACAAATATTTTTATTTTGATAGGTTACGTCTTTCTACTGCTAAATTGATTTTTGTGAAAAGCTTTGCATTTTAAACGGGCATGAATATATATTTTAATGTCTTGAATGTCGGCAAATGATAGGGGAAAGCTCCTAGTGCCCTTTCATAGGACATCAAGCTAAGCCCTGAACGATTTGTTATTTTCGTTTCCAAACGCAAAGTTCGAAATGGCATTTGGGGGTAATTCAAATGTCTGCCATCTGGTCCCTTTGGTGCACTGGGTGCGTTTCTTTTCATAGTGCATTCATAATGCACGTAGCTAATTGAATTCTTTGCTAAAATTTCACCGGTATGGGTGCAGTAGCTTACTGTATGTTCGTGGTTAAAATATACGTTAGCGTCACAGTCAGCCAATGTCCCAGCCAATATCCCAGCCAATGTCCCAGCCAATATCCCAGTCAATATCTCACTCAATGTCCCAGCCAATGTCCCAGCCAATATCCCAGCCAATGTCCCAGCCAATATCCCAGCCAATATCCCAACCAATGTCACAGACAATGTCCCAGCTAATGTCCCAGCAAATATCCCAGCCAATGTCCCAGCCAATGTCCCAGTCAATGTCCCAGCCAATATCCCAGCCAATATCCCAACCAATGTCACAGACAATGTCCCAGCCAATATCCCAGCCAATGTCATAGACAATATCCCAACCAATGTCATAGACAATGTCCCAGCCAATATCCCAGCCAATTTCCCAGCCAATTTCCCAGCCAATGTCCCAGCCAATATCCCAGCCACTGTCCCAGCCAATGTCCCAGCCAATGTCATAGACAATGTCCCAGCCAATGTCATAGACAATGTCCCAGCCAATATCCCAACCAATGTCCCAGCCAATATCCCAGCGGCAGTCCATTCCACCCTGCTCTCTGCTACCAAACAGGTGGACATCTACGGGCTGATGTGCCACCTGCTCGGCATTCGGCCTCAGCCGAACAACGGCAGCAGCGAGCACTTCAGCGCAATGCTGAGCAGCGACAGCAGCAGCAGCAGCACCGCCAGCACCAGCATGCCGATGACCACCACCAGTGCAGCTGGCCGAAGTGCAACTGCAGCACAGGAATGCGTCACATTGCCCTCTTTGTTAGTGTTGGCTCTGTCGCTTGTTTGGGCTTGATCAAATTGGCTTCAAACCAATGCCTTCTAGGCTTTGCCTATCTGACTGAATCATAACCAATGCATTGCAATTTTGATTTAATATGCTTTTCTAATGTTATTATCAATCAATTCAACACCAAAGTGTACAAGACCAATGAACGGGAAACTTGTGAATTAACTAGGGAGACTTGTGAATCAACTAGGGAAACTTGTGAATTAACTAGGTAGACTTGTGAATCAACTAGGGAAACTTGTGAATCAGCTAGGGAAACTTGTGAATCAACTAGGGAAACTTGTGGATCGACTAGAGAAATGTGTCAACCAACTAGGAAAACTTGTGAATCAACTAGGGAAACTTGTGAATCAACTAGGTAGACTTGTGAATCAACTAGGGAAACTTGTGAATCAACTAGAGAGACTTGTGAATCAACTAGGGAAACTTGTAAATGAACTAGGGAAACTTGTGAATCAGCTTGGCAAACTTGTGAATCGACTAGAGAAATGTGTCAACCAACTAGGGAAACTTGTGAATCAACTAGGGAAACTTGTGAATCGATTAGAGAAATGTGTCAAACAATTTGGCAAACTTGTGAATCAACTAGGGAGACTTGTGAATCAACTAGGGAAACTTGTGAATCAACTAGGGAGACTTGTGAATCAACTAGGAAAACTTGTAAATCAGCTTGGCAAACTTGTGAATCGACTAGAGAAATATGTCAACGAACTAGGGAAACTTGTGAATCAACTAGGGAAACTTGTGAATCAACTAGGGAGACTTGTGAATCAACTAGGGAGACTTGTGAATCAACTAGGGAAACTTGTGAATCAACTAGGGAGACTTGTGAATCAACTAGGAAAACTTGTGAATCAGCTTGGCAAACTTGTGAATCGACTAGAGAAATATGTCAACCAACTAGGGAAACTTGTGAATCGACTAGGGAAAATTGTGAATTGACTAGAGAAACTTGTGAATCAACTAAAGAAACTTGTGAATCGACTAGGGAAACTTGTGAATTGACTAGAGAAACTTGTGAATTAACGTAAAATATACTTGACAGAGAAACGAAGGCCTTTCGCTACTTTGTAAGGGATTAAAGAAATACACTTGAGAAAACACACAGAAACCTCGCTCGTTGTTGTGATTCTTATCAGTTCAGAAAACCCTGTCTTAATTCGCCTTTTAACACCTCGGCAGCTTAATAGTGTTCGACTACGACATTGAACCAAGCTTAGCAATAATTTCATCAAGCAAATCCAGTTGCAACCGGAAATTTCTGTTCAACTCGTATAATTGAGAGACCCTTCAGACGATATTACGGCTTGCATAAGGCATAAGGCAAAGCTAATTTGCACCTCGCTTACCCAGCGTTACGGTACGAATAGCTCACCTTGCAGAGGTGCATCTGCGCCGCACGTTGAGTATATTAACCTCCATCTCTATCTGGCTGTCTCTGTCCCTCTCAGACTCAGATTGTTTCACACAGACTGACAAAAGATTCCTACAGAATCTGCCTTCTTTGACGCAAAACCCCTCTCATTGGAGGCGGCATAATTCGCCATAAATTCGAGTTCTCGGCTCGCCTCGGTATGGGGTGAGCACTTTGCACTGATTAAGGCCCTTGCACTTGCTCACTCCGCTCTGGGCTCACCGCTAACCCCCCCCTCCCCTCACCCTGCTAGCTGCGCCTGACAACCAGACAGTAAAAGCCAAGCTTGAAGCTTAAGAAGAGCGAAGTAGAAAAGGGCGCTACTGACATTGGAATTGGATTTTGTGGACCTGCATTTCTGCTATGGCCGCGCTGGACGCTCTGGGAAAGCCGCGCTACCCGCTGGGCAGACGGCACACTAGGAATCGGTGAGTATTGCTTATCTATCTATCTATCTATCTATCTATCTATCTATCTATCTATCTATCTATCTATCTATCTATCTATCTATCTATCTATCTATCTATCTATCTATCTATCTATCTATCTATCTATCTATCTATCTATCTATCTATCTATCTATCTATCTATCTATCTATCTATCTATCTATCTATCTATCTATCTATCTATCTATCTATCTATCTATCTATCTATCTATCTATCTATCTATCTATCTATCTATCTATCTATCTATCTATCTATCTATCTATCTATCTATCTATCTATCTATCTATCTATCTATCTATCTATCTATCTATCTATCTATCTATCTATCTATCTATCTATCTATCTATCTATCTATCTATCTATCTATCTATCTATCTATCTATCTATCTATCTATATATCTATCTATCTATCTATCTATCTATCTATCTATCTATCTATCTATCTATCTATCTATCTATCTGTCTATCTATCTATCTATCTATCTATCTATCTATCTATCTATCTATCGGCTCGTATGATTTGAACGAATAGCTTAACATGTTAGTTAACTGGTCCTATATTTTATGCTTAAAATAGTATAAAACGATATGACGTTCTGTATATTCATTAAGCGCTTGTGCTTGCGGGGGCTAGACAATATGTCTGTCCGAGAGTACAGAGGAACTGGTTTCCATGACAACAGGTACGAGCTATGAATTTGAGTACAGAGCAGGGAAGAACAGGACTCTTTCAGGGGGGTGACTTGTACGTATACCTGGGAAAGAGTTGGAAAGAGTTGGACATTGCCTCAGTGCTGCACCCTTTCTGAGAAATGCGAGACTAATAAAAGTGCAGCAGGATTCAGCCACAAGCAAATTCTTCCAACTCTGACCCACAGCACTAGCTATGGCTCCATGCACCACTGGCTGCACTCGGAGCTGTCCGGTCACAATCTGTCCGGCTATCAGGACACCGAGAGTCACCTAGTTGCCGTGACAACGGACCGCCAGCCGCCCGGTCCCGGAGCCAAATTTCTGAAGGCTTCGCAGCGCGGCTGCCAGACTGTGCCCGAGGAGGAGCAGCTGCACGAAGCTGGCGACGGGCTGCAACGGCTGGTCAGTCCGTGCGCCGTGATGCCCGACTACCCGCAGTACAGGGAGCTGCGGCAGTGCATGACTGAGCGGGACCGCAACCGGCACGGCGTCAACTACCGGGCGGAGGACTTGGCCCAGCCGGCCGAGCAGAGGACCGCGGCGGTGCCCAAACTGCCGATCCTGCCGTCGCCGAGGCCGCACGATCAGGTATGAATCAGCGCCGTGTGACATGATTTACCTTTCCCGGCCTTGTCACGTGACATATTTCTCTCTCCGGCCTTTTCATGTGACTAATTTCTCTCTTCGGCCTTGTCACGTGACTTATTTCTCTCCGGCCTTGTCACGTGACTTATTTCTCTCTTTGGCCTTGTCACGTGACTTATTTCTCTCTTCGGCCTTGTCATATGACTTATTTCTCTCTTCGGCCTTGTCATGTGACTTATTTCTCTCTTCGGCCTTGTCATATGACTTATTTCTCTCTTCGGCCTTGTCACGTGACTTATTTCTCTCTTCGGCCTTGTCATGTGACTTATTTCTCTCTTCGGCCTTGTCACGTGACTTATTTCTCTCTTCGGCCTTGTCATATGACTTATTTCTCTCTTCGGCCTTGTCATATGACTTATTTCTCTCTTCGGCCTTGTCATATGACTTATTTCTCTCTTCGGCCTTGTCATGTGACCTATTTTTCTCTTCGGCCTTGTCACGTGACTTATTTTTCTCTCTGGCCTTGTCACGTGACTTATTTCTGTCGCTTGCTTATCTGTCTCTCTCTCTCTGTCTTATTTGTGACAAATACATCATTATAAATCTAGTTCAGCGTTCAAATGCTGATATGCCACCCCTGCACGAATGACTGTGTAGGTCGCGCGATAAAAGTGCGACACGCGCCTGCTGCGTGGCTGTGTGGTAGCGTGACCACTGCCACCCCAGCCCGTGACAAGGCGTACAGTAAAATGGAGGAGAGCTAAGATCTTTCATTCTCTCTCCCCACAAAGTCAAATACACTCGCGCATCGGTCCGAGAGAGATCACCGACCATTTCACTTCTGGCCCGAGCTCGGCAGTAGGCTAGTTGCTACGGGAAAATGTAGCCCAGGCATTAAAACCAGTCTTTGCGTTCAATCCTTTGCTTTTCGGAGAGACAGACAGAAGGTAGTGGATAAAACAACAAAAATATCCGCTATACCCAGTTTAAGTAAGTCTCCATGTATCATTTACGAGTAGCTAATGCTTCATCATTCTATTTTTCTAGAATCCGCCGCTGCACCTGCAGTTCGGCCCCCGAGCCCACGGCTACGACGACGCCCACAAGGCCTACCTGAAGCAGAGCCGGCCGCCTCAAACCGAACGGTGAGCGGCGGCGTTCACAGCCACCTTCTCTATTGCTAAAACGCTGCCACTCATACTTACAGTAGGCGAGTCGCGAAACAAACCCTATTTAGAGTTTGCGATTCGTTCCTCACTGTATAAGCCAACATCCACCTCTATTCTGTTTGTTGCGGGTGCAAGGACGCGGGACTGAAACAGGGGCGGCAAAGCGCCAACTTTGTAGGGCTGTCAAGGTGGTTTGCAGGTTGGCTCAGTGGGCGACTAGCTTGCCAAGTGCAAGGCAGGATTTACCGCTGACACCTTGGCTCAGAGCGCAGCCATAGCCGGGTTCGTCTCCCAGCGCCGCTGTGCGGACCGACCGCGCCGGTCCCGCTTGCGGCCGCAGTGCAGCCCGCGCCGGTCCCGCGGTCTGCAGCCGTCTGGGAGGTGCCGCGCTCCGACGTTGCGCCGCGGCGCCTCTGGTCGCTTGAGAGCGCGACTGGCCGGTGGACCACTTCGCTGGCCCAGGCCGGCGTCCGGGACAGCATCCGGCGGCTGGATTCTGGACGCCGCGACTTCGACTAACCACAGCCGGCGGAGCTGCGGCGCAGTACAGCTGGGGGTCGGAGCGGCGCGGAGGTCCGCCATCGGAGCGGCGGTCCAGGCAGGAGCTCCAGAGGCTGCTCGGCGGCTGCGGCGGGACAGGCCGGCTACTGGCCGGGTCGCTGGCTGCCCGGCGTTCGGCCGGCCGTTCGGACCTGGCCGGATTGCGAGGCTCCCGTCCGCGGCCGGTTCCCAGCGGCCGTACTCCGCCGGCCGTCCGCCCGGGGCTGCGCTGCCGTGTCGGACGGCCGTCGGGGGCGGCCGTTCGGGCCCCGGCCCGGGCGGGCTGTCGCGCTCTCCAGCCTTGAGCCTCTTGCGGCCACCCGACCGCCTGCCTGCCTGCCTGCCTGCCGCGCCGACATTTCTGTCAGCCGCAGCCGCAGCCGCTCATTCCGAGTCGGCCGTTTGGGCGGCGGGCAGCCGAGCGGCCCGGCTGGGCCCGGCCTGACCCGCGGCAGTCGCTGGGAGCCGACGGAGCACCGGCCAAGTCCGCGGCACCGAAGCCGGACCTCCGAGCCGCTCCGGCCTCCGGCTGTTCCGCGCTGCAGCACCGCCGACCGCGGCTGGCCGGAGTCCGCGGAGTCTGCAGTCCTACCGCCGGCGCTCATCACGGATGCCGTCCACGGCTGGCGAAGCTGCCCACTGGCCAGCCGCTCTCTCTGGCACCCGGCGGCTGTCGCGCGCACTGTCGGCGTCCAGTTCCATCCTTCGGCGGCAGGCCGCGGGCTCCGGTGTCGGGCTGCGCTAGCGGGATCCGGCCGGACCGGCCCAGCACAAAGCGGCTCGGGAGAGCTGAACTCGAGCTCACAGGCTGAACTCTGTGGGCCACTGGTCTGCTCGGGGCGCCTCGTCTTGTTAACTTTGCTAGTCGCTTGTTATTCGCCAATCCCCTCGCACTTTGAAGCCTCACTCTATGCGTGAGCGCTATCTCCGCCAGTTTCCGATTTCGCGTCCTTGCACCCGCCCGCCACTGCAAATCCGCCTCCCGCAGGCAGCAGCCGCGACTGCGCAACGGCAAGGGCGGATCCACTTGGCGACACCTGAAATTCGCCATGCAGCCAGACGGACAGAGGACGCAGTTTTTGGATGGTGAGACTGTGAAATCCCTGGGTTGCTCTGAGCTGCTGCCGTAACTTCCCAAGTTTCTACAAAGCCAACCAACCCCCCATCCGATTGCGCAGGTCAAGTGTCAATGGCCGATGCCTACAGGCGACAACTGGCTCTGCAGCCCGGATTTCTGGACCAGCACCGCCAGCAACAGCAGCGGGTTGCCAACGCCGCCACTGAACGGATCCGCCAGCAGGCCTATGGTGATTGGCGGGGGTAGTGGTTGAGAAGGGGTTGGCAAAAGACTGGGAGACTGGTGCAGAGGTGTTGGGGATGGAGGTCCATGACAGACTGGGGCAAAGGTGTTGGGGGTTGGAGGTCCATGCCTGGCGGGGCAGAGGAGTGTTTTGGTTGGTCCGTGCCTGACTGGGGCAGAGGAGTGTTTTGGTTGGTCCGTGCCTGACTGGGGCAGAGGGGTGTTTTGATTGGTCCGTGTCTGACTAGGGCAGAGGGGTGTTTTGATTGGTCCGTGCCTGACTGGGGCAGAGGGGTGTTTTGATTGGTCCGTGCCTGACTGGGCAGAGGAGTGTTTTGATTGGTCCGTGCCTGACTGGGGCAGAGGGGTGTTTTGATTGGTCCGTGCCTGACTGGGGCAGAGGGGTGTTTTGATTGGTCCGTGCCTGACTGGGGCAGAGGGGTGTTTTGATTGGTCCGTGCCTGACTAGGGCAGAGGGGTGTTTTGATTGGTCCGTGCCTGACTGGGGCAGAGGGGTGTTTTGATTGGTCCGTGCCTGACTGGGGCAGAGGGGTGTTTTGATTGGTCCGTGCCTGACTGGGGCAGAGGGGTGTTTTGATTGGTCCGTGCCTGACTGGGGCAGAGGGGTGTTTTGATTGGTCCGTGCCTGACTGGGGCAGAGGGGTGTTTTGATTGGTCCGTGCCTGACTGGGGCAGAGGAGTGTTTTGGTTGGTCCGTGCCTGACTGGGGCAGAGGGGTGTTTTGATTGGTCCTTGCCTGACTGGGGCAGAGGGGTGTTTTGATTGGTCCTTGCCTGACTGGGGCAGAGGGGTGTTTTGGTTGGTCCGTGCCTGACTGAGGGCCTGGGGCAGAAGGGTGTTTTGGTTGGTCCGTGCCTGACTGGTGCAGAAGGGTTGGGAGTCGGGTATCCGTCCTAACAAGGACTACTCAAGTAACATATATATTCTACTTAAGTTGTCCTTGTGTCCTAACTGAGCCGAGATGCTGTGGTCATAGTTGGCGGGGTAGATGGGCACAGTAAGTATTGTCTTTCAGATGGTGGTCATTGGTAGAAGCATTGGTTCAACCTCAATTATCAAGCGTTATTTTAAAGATTCAAACACTCCACGTCATTTGCTCAATCAGCCAACGAAGCAGCAGAGACCGCGAGTCGAGCCAGGAAATACGACACTTCGTATTTGATATTCTAACTAAAAACTCGACTGGATTCCTCTCGGGTACAAGTTGTACTGGACTATTCAGAACAGCTTTTAACATACAATTATGAATAGCATATATAACTTATTAACAATTTTGGCATATACTACTTAGGATCTGATTGGTTAAAGGAGGCTTACGCCAATATTTATAAATTTATTAACTATACATGGCCTTTTCTGGTCACTGCACGCCAGCTGGTGAATGTACATTCAGTGTACATTGAGTGTACATTGTAAATCATATTTTATATACGCTCTCTATACGCCATTAGTTATTACTTTTGTAATTTTAAGGGAGGCTGTGCCTTTGGGTGCTGGCTCAAGCGATGAGAGGCAATTAAAAAGCAGGCATATTCCACTAACCCAGAGCACAAACACGCCCATGGGTGTATGTACATCTGTCCCGACTTTCGCTTTGTCAGAGAGTGTACATATTCGGTGCCCTGGGGGTGGGCCAATCTCGTCTCCTGCCGGCTGTTGAGTGTACATCGAATATATGTACTCCCCTGTCTTTCTTAGTCCACGAGGTCTGAGTCACCTCAGCTCCCCTGTCTTTCTTAGTCCACGAGGTCTGAGTCACCTCAGCTCCCCTGTCTTTCTTAGTCCACGAGGTCTGAGTCACCTCAGCTCCCCTGTCTTTTTTAGTCCACGAGGTCTGAGTCACCTCAGCTCCCCTGTCTTTCTTAGTCCACGAGGTCTGAGTCACCTCAGCTCCCCTGTCTTTCTTAGTCGACGTCCGTATATCGCAGGAAGAAGTATTTATAGCCCCAATTTTATGAAAACATTATTTTGCAATTTACTTGGCTATTTTATCATTCATCTAATGATGTAATAACTGGCATAATATATTTTAGTCACGCATTAAAACAAAGAAAAAATTTCAACCACAGTTTTAAACTTAGCAGCCTTCTGTCTGGCATTCTGACATCGTAAAATTAACCCACACGACTTTCAGACACCAATAGGCGACCAACTGCGAAGCGGGGAATGGAGTACAACAACTGGCTGGTGATGCGATGAAGATGAAAATCTGTAGAGTCCAGCTTCATATTAACAAAAATACTGACTGTCATGGAGAGATTTTCAGACACTTTGAGTCTTTATTATTTCCACGCGAGCGTTAGAAAGTTTTCTGTCTGTCCATGTATAATAGCTTCTTTTCTAGAGAACTTTTTGCTAAACTCCGCGATATTATTATTTTTTTATTTCTTGTATTTCTCAAAAAAGAAACTGACGTCATAAAGCCTGACCATATCTGTGCAAATTTCTTATTAGTTAATTTTGCAGTTTATTTAATTTAAACAACATGAAACTCAATTAAAGTGGACTGACAGTAAAGTGTTGGGCAGGAATCCAAGAGTTCGTGAGTTAAAAGAATCTGATAAAACATAAAATATCATCCATGTGATTCATAGATAACGACTGAGCAGCAATAAAGTAACATTAAAAATATAACAGTTGTTCATTTTCTGGAAGATATTTGTATCAGAGGAAATGTAATTTCAATGCAAAGGGCAATTTATCCAGGCAGTTTTTACTCGTTTCAATTGATTCGGGGAAAAATATAGGAACTCGTATCTATGTCAGCAGCAAATAGAACGCAAAAATTTGCTTTGTATCATTAAAAATGGAAGTTTAAAAATTGATAATTGTTTATTATTATGATAAAATCACAACAACAATAAACTAGAAGTGGTATGCATCAGAAAAAAATTGATTGATATAAAACTGCCAACGAAAGCTGTAGGTAGAGGTGCTGGGTTGGGGTCTAGCGCGGGGTTTGTTGGGTCCATGCCTGACTGGGGCAGAGGGTTTGGGGGTTGGGGTCTGTGGCTGATTGGGGCAGAGGGGTTGGGGGTTGGGGTCTGTGGCTGATTGGGGCAGAGGGGTTGGGGTTGGGGTCTGTGGCTGATTGGGGCAGAGGGGTTGGGGGTTGAGGGTTCTGTGGCTGATTGGGGCAGAGGGGTTGGGGTTGAGGGTTCTGTGGCTGATTGGGGCAGAGGGGTTGGGGGTTGAGGGTTCTGTGGCTGATTGGGGCAGAGGGGTTGGGGGTTGGGATCTGTGGCTGATTGGGGCAGAGGGGTTGGGGTTGGGGTCTGTGGCTGATTGGGGCAGAGGGGTTGGGAGTTGGGGTCTGTGGCTGATTGGGGCAGAGGGGTTGGGGGTTGGGGTTTGTGGCTGATTGGGGCAGAGGGGTTGGGGGTTGGGGTCTGTGGCTGATTGGGGCAGAGGGGTTGGGGGTTGAGGGTTCTGTGGCTGATTGGGGCAGAGGGGTTGGGGGTTGGGGTCTGTGGCTGATTGGGGCAGAGGGGTTGGGGGTTGTGATCTGTGGCTGATTGGGGCAGAGGGGTTGGGGGTTGGGATCTGTGGCTGATTGGGGCAGAGGGGTTGGGGGTTGGGATCTGTGGCTGATTGGGGCAGAGGGGTTGGGGGTTGGGATCTGTGGCTGATTGGGGCAGAGGGGTTGGGGGTTGGGGATCCGTGCTTGACTGGGGCAGTGGTCGTAGGGCCGCTTGTTTCATATAAGTGAACACGCTTCGTTGGAACACGCAGACGTGACATCATAGGAAGCACAACTAAAAATGATAAAATAGATTGGTTAGGCTAAGCTGCACATTGATATTTTCCAAGGTAGAAAGAAGACTTGTAGACAGATTTTGTATTCGGCATGTCATCGAATTTTCGGCAGACCGCAAGACAGCATCGGGTGATTGTCGCTGGCTGACAGCACAGTCAGAGCATCCAGTGTGACCGCTCTGCAATGCGAATTACAAAACGTTTCACTCCCTTTCTACATTTCAGTCTATCTATTTCAAGTTCATAGAGTACAAATACTTCTCATTTACTGAAAGCTTTCGACAAAAGGTGGCCAAGAATTGACAACAGTCACCTAACTTACGAGCTAAATGTAGTATACAAAGAAATAAATTTTCGCAAGAGGGTTATGCCCCCCCCCCTGGCACAATTCTGCCCAATTCTCTTGAGACTCCTGAACACACACAAGCGCTCGAATACTGTACGCAGGCTCGCAGTCATACACGCGCTCACACAGAGTGTACAGCGGTCCTGACTTTCTAACCGTCAGGCATGTACACTCTCTGCGCCCTGGGGTTGGGCCTCATGGCTGTGAATCGCGTTTACTGCACTATTAACTAACCTATTTGTTCCCGTCTCCATGGCAACGCCGCCAATCAAAGCGGCCGTCTCGCTCGCCGGATCCTCCCGGCGGCAATCCCAGGCAGAAGTGGACAGCCGGAAGTCGCGCGGCAGGCCCGGACAGCCGCGCTGCCCGAGGCGCCGGCACTCGGCCAGCTGGCGCCGCAGCTGCTCGGGCCCGGCGAGCGCGCCAGCGAACATGATGCGGCCCTGCCGGTACACCAGAGCGTCCCCAACCCGCAGGTTGTGCCGCACCAACAGCTCCGGATAGGTGCACGCCGTGGTGGCCGCAGCGGCGCCCAGGTCGTAGGCCAGCATTCGAAAATTGTCACGCGCCGCGGCCAGACAGGGCGCCGTGGCGCCGCGGCGCCGATTTCTATTAGCTGAGGCGTACTGGCGCAGCAGGGAATCGGCGCGGCGCGCCGCCTCTGACGAGTCGGAATTGGAGTGCGTTACCATGACAACCAAGAGTTGATCGGGATTTCGCCGGCCCTGCGCCTCGATGAACGCGTCGAGCTCGAGGTCCGTCAGGCTGGGGACCTTTAGGGTGAAGACGGTGAGACAGTGGAGAGCGGAGGGAAAAATTTTAACACATTATTTATCGAAGGGAAGCAGTTCCACACATTGGATAGCGGAGGGAAGCAGTTCCACTTATTGGATAGCGGAGGGAAGCAGTTCCACACATTGGATAGCGGAGGGAAGCAGTTCCATACATTGGATAGCAGAGGGAAGCAGTTCCACACATTGGATAGCGGAGGGAAGCAGTTCCACACATTGGATAGCGGAGGGAAGCAGTTCCACACATTGGATAGCGGAGGGAAGCAGTTCCACACATTGGATAGCGGAGGGAAACAGTTCCACTCATTGGATAGCAGAGGGAAGCAGTTCCACACATTGGATAGCGGAGGGAAGCAGTTCCATACATTGGATAGCAGAGGGAAGCAGTTCCACACATTGGATAGCGGAGGGAAGCAGTTCCACACATTGGATAGCGGAGGGAAGCAGTTCCACACATTGGAAAGGGGAAGGAAACAGTTCCACTCATTGGATAGCAGAGGGAAGCAGTTCCACACATTGGATAGCGGAGGGAAGCAGTTCCACACATTGGATAGCGGAGGGAAGCAGTTCCACACATTGGATAGCGGAGGGAAGCAGTTCCACTTATTGGATAGCGGAGGGAAGCAGTTCCACTTATTGGATAGCGGAGGGAAGCAGTTCCACACATTGGATAGCGGAGGGAAGCAGTTCCACACATTGGATAGCGGAGGGAAGCAGTTCCACACATTGGATAGCGGAGGGAAGCAGTTCCACACATTGGATAGCGGAGGGAAGCAGTTCCACACATTGGATAGCGGAGGGAAGCAGTTCCACACATTGGATAGCGGAGGGAAACAGTTCCACTCATTGGATAGCAGAGGGAAGCAGTTCCACACATTGGATAGCGGAGGGAAGCAGTTCCACTTATTGGATAGCGGAGGGAAGCAGTTTCACACATTGGATAGCGGAGGGAAGCAGTTCCACACATTGGATAGCAGAGGGAAGCGCACAAAAACGCTTGCTAGGCTCACCTGAAGGCCGCATCCGCATCGATTCAAGCCAACAAAGCCGGAAGTTCCGCCAGCAGCCCCCGCCGCGATCAGCAGCTGCCTGGCTGTGGTCGGACACGCCGCAGACTCCAGGGCTTCGGCCAGGGAGTTGGCCGACGCCGCCGCTGTGGCGCTCGTCGCAGTCGATGGCGCCGCTGGCGCCGACTGTCGAAGCGCGCCGACGCCGACGCCAGACGCGGCAGTCGGTGGCGCCGAGGGCAACCGCGGCGGCGCCTGGACGGAGCGCCGTCCCGCGGTGGAGCTGCGCTGAGCCGTCGCCGGGGCGGCCGACTGAACCGGCCTCGGCGTCCTCGATGACAGCGGCAGCTGCTGGGGCTGCGACGGTGGCGGCGGTGCTGGAGGAGCGACACCCAGGCGCTGCCTGTATGCCTCCAGCCAGGAATCGCAGATGCCGCGAATTCGAGCTCGAGTCTCCTCGAGGTCCGAGTCTCTCACGGTCAAGTCGCTGCCGCTGCCACCGCTGCCAGTTCCCCCGGAAGACGCGGCTGAGAACTCTGTGGCGCCGGACTTGGCGGAGTCCTTAGTGATGACAGATTTAGGAAAAATATTGACTAATTTCCTCTACTCATCGAAAATTTACTTCTCCAATTAGCTATTTACGAGCGTACTTGATTTGTTCTCTTTTTCTTCCTAAAACACAAGTTCTTGACTCAAATACTCTTCTTTTTCTTTCCGCTAGCGATGTACATTAGTCACTCCTCTATTTTCCTTCCCCCAAGCAGTGTACATTAGCCACTCCTATATTTTCCTTCCCTCTAGCGATGTACATTAGCCACTCCTATATTTTCCTTCCCCTAGCGATGTACATTAGCCACACTGATTTGTTCTTTCCCTCTAGCGATTTACATTAGCGACACCGATATTTTCCTTCCCCCAAGCAAGGTACATTGACCACTCCGATATTTTTTCTCCACCCCCCCCCTAGCGACCTAGCGATGTACATTGGCCACTCCGTATTTTTCTTCCCCCAAGCAATGTACATTGGTTACTCCGATACTTTGCTTCCCCCTGACAATGAACATTAGCCAATCCGACATTTTCCTTCACATATATAAAAATGCAAGTTTATTTCTTTGATATCATTTAACAAATCCTTTAATCGCATTCGTTTTAAAGTTTCATATCACAGAACGACTTCTGCACTAAATTGGTCTTACCGCCGGTCTTCTGGCCAGCTGATATTGCAGCTGTTGTTGCTGCTGCTGCTGCTGCTGTTGCTGCTGCTTTCGCATCTGCTTCGCTTTTGCAACCAGCCGCTTTGCTGTCTCAGACTTCCATAGCACCGTTTCTTTATCTCCGTCGATTTTCAGCGATTCGCTGAGTCCAATCTGTTTATATATGGGGTAGAAGTGCGTCATGTACTTTTGTGTTAACCATGAACTAACAGCACTATGCTCTTCCAATGAAATGTACTTTTGCATGTACATACTATAAAGTTAACAATATGACAGCTGGCGACAGCAGTGTGAACACAGGTAGTTGCTCGTTAGACGCTGTGAATACACAAACAGATAAAAACTGACAGTGAAACCAATTTTAAGACAGTGAAAATTCATCAGAATCAAAAGCCTTACTAGGTTTTTCTTTACGAACGCTTTAAATGCAGAGCCAGAGATGAAGAACCTTGATTAAAAATACATAAAGGCTGACATATATTAGGGATACATCATGTACATGAGGCAGACATAAATCATACATAAATCAGTGACCCACAAACTGTCAAATCAAAGTGGAACTTCTATGTTGTAAAATGGGACTTCAAACAGTTTGAAATGGCACCTCGGAAAGTCAACCCCGTAAACTTTCGGACGTCTCACCAACGGGTTGCCATGGCGATCGATGCACCGCTGCCTGACGGCCGCCTCCCGCTCGGCGCAGAAGCCGACAGCCAGCTGGGCAGAGCGACCCTCTGCCTGGAACGCGAAGGTCATGTCAGCTCGGCCCGAGCACACGAATGTCAGGCAGGAGTTCAGGCGCACCTGCAGATTGATTGGCAGCTTCGCTCGCGGATCCGAGGGCCAGGCCAGCCGCTTCAGCACCCGGCCGGTCAGGGGGTCCTGCGGTTAGAGGAGGGGTACTTGGACTTCAGCAGCTTTGCTTGGCCTGCATACAGAAAAATTGCCAAGCGTGGACTCGGCCACCCACCCCAGCCTCCCAGATCCTCAGTTGCTGGACCACCAGCCTCCCAGATCCTCAGTTGCTGGACCACCAGCCTCCCAGATCCTCAGTTGCTGGACCACCAGCCTCCCAGATCCTCAGTTGCTGGGCCAGCCTCCCAAATCCTCAGTTGCTGAGCCACCCTCCCTGATCCAAACAGGGGGTTTGGGTCTCAGATGAGCAATTTGAAGCTACTGACTTCAACCTCGATCTAAAAATATTCCAAAACTTAAAATCTGACATCCCGGCGCACCTGCAGCTGGGCCACAGCCTGGGTGCAAGTGAACGTCGGCTCTGTCGGATCCATCGAGCGCACAAAGCCGCAGGCGGACGCGGTGACGCTCGCAAGCAGGTGGCTGCCCTGACGCTCCAGCGAGTCGTTCAGGGCCACAACGGCACCCGACCAGCCGCAGGCGAGCAGCGCCGGCCTGCCCGACGGGTACAGCACGACGGTGCCACCGTCTGGCAGGCGGCACTGGATGAGGCGTCCACCGCCGAGGCTGCTGTAGCGAGATGGCAACTCGACGGTCAGCAGGTTGTTCAGCGCCGACTCCTCCGAGGTGCTCGCGGCGGCAGCGGCGGCGGCGGCGGCGGCCGCCTGATGCGCCGCAGATTTTGCCGGCATCGGCGGCGGCGCCAGCATCGCCTGCAGGACGGCCTCGCGCATGGCCGGCCAGTCGGTCTTGAAGCGCCGCCTGAGCAGCCGGGCCTCGTCTTCGGTCAGGAGGGGGAGCCCCGATGGCCCGGACGATGAAGCTGAGGCGACAGCGGCGGCGGCTTCGACCAGACGATCGGCGAAGGCCCGCTTGGCGCTGACGTCGGGCGGAGCGACTGGCCTGGGCAGCAGGGTGTCCGGGTCCACCAGCTCGGCCGGCTGGAGCCGGCGGGGTCGCGGCGGCCGGTAGGACGGGGCCCCGGCTGCGTAGAACTGCAGCTCCAGCTGCTGCTGCTGCAGGTGCTGGTCCGTGGTTCGATTCCTAATGAGATGGAAAATGTATTGAGTTTATCCTTTTCTGCTTAGTACAGACCGGCTAACAAGATAGACAGGCCAGTTGGGACAGACAGGCCAGTTGGGACAGACAGGCCAGTTGGGACAGACAGGCCAGTTGGGACAGACAGGCCAGTTGGGACAGACAGGCCAGTTGGGACAGACAGGCCAGTTGGGACAGACAGGCCAGTTGGGACAGACAGGCCAGTTGGGACAGACAGGCCAGTTGGGACAGACAGGCCAGTTGGGACAGACAGGCCAGTTGGGACAGACAGGCCAGTTGGGACAGACAGGCCAGTTGGGACAGACAGGCCAGTTGGGACAGACAGGCCAGTTGGGACAGACAGGCCAGTTGGGACAGACAGGCCAGTTGGGACAGACAGGCCAGTTGGGACAGACCCAGGCGCGTGTCCGGCCAGCCTCAGTTTGACCAGCGCGCTCTGCAGTTTGTCTTCAATCAGGCGCTGATTGAAATTCTGCAGCCAGCCGTTCTTCAGCGACTCCTTGGACACCAGCGAGAAAGACAGGGTGTCTGTCGGGTGGTGGTCGGCCGATTTTGCCGGATTTCCGGTCGAGTGCTCGGGCCCCTCGGCGATGGCCTGCTCTTGGAGGGCGCCGCCGCGAGAGCGGGCCGACTTCTTGACGGACGCCGCCGCCGCTGCCGCTGTCGGCGCTGCTGAGGCCTGGCTCAGGCGGACAGTGCGCCGGTCGGCGGCGTCTCCGGAGGCCGAGGCGATCCGGGACATCCGCGAGCGAGAACCGTCGCGCATCAGCAGGCTGTCATTCTCGGCGCGTTGGGCGGCGCGGCGCGATTCGCGCTCGGCGTCCTCCGCCTGGCGCCGCCGGCTCTCCTCCAGACAAGCGGGCGTCTGCCACTGCCGGTGCTCCTGCCGGGTGGGATTTTTAATGAAAATTTTATGAAAAAAAATCATTCGGGCAATGATTAGTGTGATAGAGTGATCAAAATATCACGTCTTGTTAGGCCACAGTGGATTCGAAGGCGACAAATCAAGACCTTGATATCTGAAGGGGGTAGCTGAAGGAGGGTAGCTGAAGGAGGGTAGCTGGAGGAGGGTAGCTGAAGGAGGGTAGCTGAAAGAGGGTGGATGGAGGAGGGTAGCTGGAGGAGGGTAGCTGAAAGAGGGTGGATGAAGGAGGGTAGCTGAAAGAGGGTGGATGGAGGAGGGTAGCTGGAGGAGGGTAGCTGGAGGAGGGTAGCTGGAGGAGGGTGGTGAGAATGCAAAGAAGCTGCTAATTTCTGCAGAGATTTGAGAGCCGCACCTGCTTGCAGTCGGCGGTCAGCTGAGCCCAGGACTCGCACAGCCGCAGCTCCAAGTACCGAGGCAGCTTGCCTTGCCGGCGATGCGACCTGCCGGAGGTGCCACCCGCAGACGGCATCGCGTCCATGACGTCGCCGAGCCGCCCGAGCAGGCCGGTGCTCTCCAGACGCCAGGCGTTGTAAACTCGCCGCTGCTCGTCCCAGTCTTCCACTGCTGACACCGCCGCCGCTGAAGCCTCGGCCCCAATCGATTCGTCCGGTTTCGCCGGCTCCGGCACCTGCAGGGAGCCGCTGACTGGCACCGGCGATGGCGCCACATCGGGGTCGGCAGCTGGAGATGCAGAAGATGCAGAGGACACGAGCCGCTGCTGCAGGCCACCAATGCGGGCCATGGACGGCAGCTCGTCCGGCGATTTCTTTGTCCGCCGCTGTCCAGCCCTGGGGTGGCGCTGCTGGAAGAACAGGAAACTGCAGTCCGGCCGCTGGTGCCGTTTGGCCGATTGGCGTTGACGGCTGCTCCCAGCGCCGGTGCTGACGCCGCTGACGGCGCTTTTCCTGGCGGCTGAGTGCATGGTGTACTTTTTAACACTTCAGCTTGCACGGCCTAGTCCAGCGTTTGGAAAATTTCATGAAAAAAATTTCCAAAGGAATTTGCTGTAGTTTTCTGCTTTCAAATTAAAAATACGAGCATTTTCAAAATCAGTATTTCAACTGCAATAAATTAAAGTTATCGAGAAATTTTCAGTTTAAATACGAGCTATTGTGTTAATTTCATGCTATTTTTATTCTCTGATAACTAATAAATGACTAAAATTTTGGTATACCTAAAATCCACATACTAAAACTTTATAACTAATCCTAAACTAAATTAATATGTGGTAGACCCCTCAGGGAGGGCCCAAATGGGGCCATATGGCCCCTTCAGCTCTTGGCCGAAAATGGGCCTTGACTTTTTGCATAAAACATTAAATAAATTTTTTCGAATATTCTGGTTTTTAGTTGCTTCACAAAAAATTTCTGGAAACTAACCCTGAAGTTAATGGCTAATATTTCAACTCTGATCCTGTATCTAATGCTAGAAGAAAAGCTAAAAATTATGAATATCAACAATATGGAACCCCACTATCTGCTCCAGCTTAGGTTCAGGAACCTTTATTTATGTATTTGGTTTGAAATAATTTGACGTACTTTTAATTTGATTCCTAATTTATACTTGTTCGTTTTGTAAAGGAACCTAAATATGAAATAAATCAAAATGAATATTTCAATTACTCAAAAAATAAAAAATAAGATGTTTCGGTCAATTTAATTTTTATATAACAATTACGAATTTTAGGTTTTTATAAATACACACTCATAGTCTCATACACAGTTATACATGTAATCAAATACACATAACAAAAAGTTATGTACCGACCACAATAATTTTAAAAATCATTCAAGATTATATGAAAAGGCAGTTTGCTTAATCTATAGTAATCTATTTTTGACATTCCGTTTTGACCACCAAGCTAATTTTCTTGTTGAATGTTTCCATGTCGCTTGATTGAACAAAAATCAAATACGAAACCATTTTATGTCTTAGTTAAGACATAAAAGGTGCGAATAATTTCGATTGCAGAATTAGAAAATTAATTAGTTTCAAGCTCGTTAACATTTCTCACTATTAAGACTGTACTATAGCCAATAAGACTAGCTCGTATTCATGTATTGTAAGCAAAATGCCATCCTTTAAATTGTAAATGTTAAAGCCGCGATTCGAATTAATTCGAAAGGGGTGAAGCACACTTTTCTCTGTTGCGATGGAAACATTAAATGGCATCTTTAGAATTTGTTTTTTGAGAGAGTAAGACGTTTTATAAAAAAGTTTTGTGAATTAATAATACTGTATTCTACGGTTAATTGTATTTTAATCCAGATATTTTGCTTTACTTAACCAAAAAGGCAAAATTTAACTTTGAGGCTTTCTTCGAATTAATTTCCAGCTTAATGCCGTACCGGATCAGTCAAGGCGCTTTCGATCTTCAAAGAATTTGTTGAACTTTGAATCACCTATAGTACTTTCAAAGTAAATACATTCAGTGATCAGCAATGATTTCCGACATTGTCATCGCAATGTAAGTTGCTCGCATTTTATATATGTGTATGTGCTGGTTTATGGTATGTAATGATGGGCGTTGGCCATTGTTGAATATTGACACAGCATGGGCCTTGAAAGTTAAATTCTACGCCCAGAATGAAAGTTGTATCCAGAGCCGAGAGGGAGACAGTTGACCAATTAAAAATTTCCTTTACCAGTACCCCTTCCTTCTATTATTTTTGCGTTACCCGTCCACATGTATGCAACAACACCAGTCGATGTGCACTAGAAATTAACGTAGTTGCAGTGTTAATCCGTATAGATTAAGCGATGTAACTCAGAAAGCGCCCGGAATAGATTGGGCAAGAACCATCAAAAAGCTGATTTTGGTTTAAATTTCTTTTCTTTTAGTAAAGGTAGAAGTTTGGAATGTTTCCTATAATAAAATAGAAGTCTTCTATTGGTCCTGCAATCTACAATTTATTACATGTAATTGTAAATTGTCAGGTAAAATTTCTGGGAAATTACACGTCTCTTATTATTCTTAATTATCCTTATTCTAATTCCAGAACTCTCTTTGCAAATGCCTGCGCTATTCTGAATTTTAAACTGTAAGTACATCAGCTGCTTTTGTCATCATAAGTCTGACTTGGATATTGATCTATTTGCTAATTTAATGATTTAAAAGCTTGTTTCCTATGGTGAAAATATTTGAGATACTATAACATATGATCGACAGTAATTACCTGCAGATCAGACTTACATTAAACCCTTAATAGCCTCGACAGAAAATTTACCCTTTTGTTATTGTGTTTTACAATTCATAAATATAACTTGTTGGAAGTAAAACTTTAAATTCAGTTTTCCTAAATGACCAAAACAAATTTTACATTTATTCGTAGTTTCTTATTTAAAAACTAGATAATGTGTATTCTTTATTAAACAGGTATAGATACATGTTTGCTCTCTCGTTCTCAATTTCAAATCCTCAAGGCGCAGCGCCAAGGACACGCATCGCGGCGCGGAGTTTTTCTTCGAACCGGCGCCGGCCAGCTCCACCGTGCTTGGCGATAAAACTCGCGAATTTCTCACCAGCCTCCGCTATTTTCGGGTTTTCATCGGCATGTGGAATATCTTTGTTATACTACTTATGTTGACTATGTTTAGTAGTTAAACACAGTTACGAACATTGAAATTCTACAACCAAGCAATATGATTACCTTAAATGTTAATTATTACTATTGTTATAAATTCACGAACGAAACTGAAGTCAGTCATTCTGTATTATTATGATATTGCTGTTAAATAAACATCTCATAATTGTATTTTTAGCAGTCAAACTTCTTTAAACTGCTTTCTGATTGGCAAAAATGACAATTTAAAAAACGTTCGCAATAAATTGTCTAACACAACAGTTGGACATGCGAGTTCCAGCAGCAGCAGCTCGGACTTACATGGTTACCAAATTTCAATAAATAAACGATTTGTTTGTCATTTTCAGAGTTATGACAATTGGGAATTGAACAGAAGAAACAAACTCGGATTTCGGATCTTTTTTTATTTTAACAAAAAAGCATAAAACAGATGTGGCTAAGTCTTGAAATCGTTTATTTCTGTACATTTTCATTTTTTCATTTGTCAAAGTTTTTTCTAGTTTTTGGCATTGCTCAAATGGTCTGCATTTGTCTAATTGATAACCATAAAAAAACTAATGGACCCGCGCAGGTGCATTTAGATAGCCATCAATCCAGTTCCTTACTGTTCCTCCTACCCCCTCTTGTTCTCAAATGTCCTCCCCTGCATATGCGTCATCCATCAGCTAAGATAATTCAAACGTCTTATATAAAATCCACGTCTTTTCCAGTCTGCAGCTAATGGCTAAGTGCAGCTGGGTTTCCAGTTTCAGCAACGGAGTCACTGCAGACCTCATGGTTTGCAGCTCCGATTAATGAGGAATTTAAAGCCATAAAAACACTGCGCTTGAGATAGAAAACTGCCGTCTGCTGCCGTTTGGGCGGGAGGGTAGCTGGAGGAAGGTAGCTGAAGGAGGGTAGCTGGGGGAGGGTAGCTGAAGGAGGGTAGCTGAAGGGTAGCTGAAGGAGGGTAGCTGAAGGAGGGTAGCTGAAGGAGGGTAGCTGAAGGAGGGTAGCTGAAGGAGGGTAGCTGAAGGAGGGTAGCTGAAGGAGGGTAGCTGGAGGAGGGTAGCTGAAGGAGGGTAGCTGAAGGAGGGTAGCTGGAGGAGGGTAGCTGAAGGAAGGTAGCTGGAGGAGGATAGCTGAAGGAGGGTAGCTGAAGGAGGGTCGCTGAAGGAGGGTAGCTGGAGGAAGGTAGCTGGAGGAGGGTAGCTGGAGGAGGGTAGCTGAAGGAGGGTAGCTGGAGGAGGGTAGCTGGAGGAAGGTAGCTGGAGGAGGGTAGCTGGAGGAGGGTAGCTAAAGGAGGGTAGCTGAAGGATGGTAGCTGAAGGAGGGTAGCAGCGGCCCTGAAGGATCAATTTGGGTTCGGCCTCAGAAGCAGAAAGCTACACAATAATTCTTGCTTTCTCCCGGCTGCCGTCCCCTTCCTCCCTCAGCGGACTCTCATTCGCTGGCGGAGCAGTGAGGTGGCTGCCTCCACTGCCCCCACCCCAGTGATCCGCGGTCCCGCCTAGAAAATTCCCGCGGCCCTGCATCCGAAATCTCTCTCTGAATTCGAAAAAAGGCAAGACAGGACGAAGCCCCAGCATCGATTCGGATTCCAGCCGAGAAGAAGAAGCGACGTAGGGAAAAATTCATTTGGATTTTCTCGATTCAATAGGTGAGAGATTTTCTCGTTTTTTCCCGAGACTCGACGCCCCTGGCTCTGTCTGAGGATTAGATCATCAGAGGATTCTTGAGAAGATCGCTATTTAGCACCTGATGTCGGGAGCTGATAATTAAGGTGGCCCACCCGCTGTGTTTACCTTCTCATCCACTATTATTATTAACACTCTGTTGCACTTAACTTAACTCGCTAGAGCTTCCCAGGTGTGAAAATCCAGCTCACTTATATTTCCCAGAATCTTAGGGTCTTCCTACCTGTGAAATTAGCGCCTGAAAATAAGTAGGTTAACAAAACAAGTGAGAAGTGGGTTGCTTATTGTGCGATTCTCTTGCTGGCTCCTATTAATTATATGTGGGTAAAAACTTCCGCGATAATCACACAGTAAACCTTTCTGTCTGCACCTTGTTATAGGTGAAATAGGCGATAAAGGGGCTGTTGTGTCTCACAGAACAGTCAGGGGGACAGTGCCCCCCCATACCCCCACAAACAGCTATGGGACAGTGCCCCCCCACAAACAGCTATGGGACAGTGCCCCCCCCCACAAACAGCTATGGGACAGTGCCCCCCACACAAACAGCTATGGGACAGTGCCCCCCCCCACAAACAGCTATGGGACAGTGCCCCCCACACAAACAGCTATGGGACAGTGCCCCCCCCCACAAACAGCTATGGGACAGTGCCCCCCCCCACAAACAGCTATGGGACAGTGCCCCCCCCCCCACAAACAGCTATGGTACAGTGCCCCACAAGCAGCTTGCTATTGGGGGTCACGGCAGGCTATCAGAGAGGGGACAGTGCCCCACAAGCAGCTACTGGGGGTCACGGCAGGCAGTCAGACAGTGCCAGCTGTTGGGAGGTCAGCAAACTCGCTAGACCCAAATCATTGCTTGCAATTGTAAAGAAGTACTTGATGCGCACAGCCGAACTTCCAGGCCATGCAGTTCAGCCGCAACTTCGCGCTTAACACGCGGTACTAGCTGTGTGTTGACATGCTGCAGGAAATTGCGCTATTAGTTAACGCTCATGGGAATATGCCCCATGCACATGGGAAATGATTCTGAATGAAGCGCTGCAAGAACAGGTATTGTAGAGGGTAATTAAGCTTTCAACCGTGCTTTCCCAGCGAAGGCATAAAAAAAGGTGTCATAATTTACGGCGGACCCTCTTGGGACTTTGGGATGCAAGCGATATCTTCTCCGCGGTGAGAGCGCCGCTTCTGTCTCGAGACCTGACATGAAATATTGCCTGCATGGCCCTCTCATCCGCCATACAAGCGCTGCGTGTCTGCGCATTCGGGTCGGCGGCAAGATCAAGCAGAAACAAGCAGTTCACGCTCAACAAAGACTCGTTCTGCCGCCACGCCCAGAGCTGAGGCCTGGAAAGGAGGAGAGCGCTTTCACAAGGCCGAAATTTCACATCGCCTAAAACAGGGGTTGCCAAACGTATTTTACCTCAAAGGCCAGATATAGAATCCAGCTCATGGCTGCGAGAGGAAAGGAGAGGGAAGAGAAGATAGAGATGAGAGGGGAGAAGAGAGGCGAGAGATGGAATGAGAGAAGAGCTATGTTTGCCAGATAAGAGGAGGGAAGAGGGTAGAGGAGAGAGGAGATAAGGGAGAGAAGAAAGGGGAGAGGAGATGAGAGAAGGGAGGGGAGAGAAGAGAAGGGAGAGGAGAGGGGCATCCACTTTCATGACGCCATAAATTTTACATGATTTTTTAGATTAGAGGCAGTGTGTTTTGTGCCCCCTGGCGCACTGCCCTTCCCGCCGACTCCCCTGAGCAGCACACAAGCGCGCGGATACGTACGCAGTCATACGCACAGGCACACACACAGGAGTGTACATTAGGCATGTACACTTCACTTTGCCTTGGGGGCTAAGCACAGCCATACCGAAATTCCAGTTTAGCCCCAAATTAATGTGACTGCACTTGGAATCGAGCCTGGGCCGCTGGCACATCAGAGCACCGCGCCAGACCGCTGAGCTACGGCCCCTCTAAACTTCACAAGACCACCAACCAGACTTGCAAAAATACCCTGAATTTATTTTATACCGTGAAACAGCTCGAAGTTTGGCTCCAGTTTTAAGCAACGGGAGATGAAATTAAGGTCTAAAGTAAAGTATCATTTATATATAGCTGAGCTGAGGTTCCAACAGCCAACTTAATTAAAATCGATTGAAACGAAAGGCATTTTCAAGGAAGCAACAGATGCGGACGTTCCGCATTCCAGAAGTGAGGGGGTTCCTAAGTTATGCTGGCATATGCTCCCACTAATTAATATCCTTCAAAAATGTCACTTTCATCTGCACGGGAGGCATAGGCACCCGCACTGCATAGCTGAAGTCCCCCCTTCAAAGCCACTTGTGATTTCTTACCTGGGCGCAATGCTTTTTGGCAACTGTGTTTACAGTTCCCGGCTGAGGAGGGGACCCCCGACACCGTGAGGGAACACACGCACAGAGTGGAACACAACTGATTTTCAAAAAATCCCGAAAATTTGTTTATTTGCCTTTATCTTCCCCAGCTTGGGCCTCTCTCTCTCCATCAGGCAGCCGCCATTTGCCCGTCCGCATCCTCAAAGACAAGTTATCCCCAAGCTGTAAACAGGTAGCAGCAGGTGACCGACCTCTTCTTGTCCATTCCGTCTGGCCCTCGAAGTTTTGGCGTTGCTGGACTGCGAGGCACGATTTCTCAATGTAGATAAGCTGTGCTGTTCTGGCTTAAATTCTTTGCACTGCAGTGGGCCTTACAGGGAAAGGTGACTGCGGGGATTAAGAAGAAGTTTTCCACTGACCCAAGCTTAATTTTGATAAGCAACACCACTTATGGTCCCCCTAAAATTCATAAAATAATCAGTCATTTTTGGGATCGAACCTGAGATCTGGGATCTGCATCTAGATAAATATGGAACCATTGGGATCTGGGATCTGTATCTAGATAAATCTGGGAATATAGGGATCTGGGATCTGTATCTAGATAAATCTAGGACCATCGGGATCTGGGATCTGTATCTAGATAAATCTGGGCCATTGGGATCTGGGATTTAAAGGATCTAAGATCTGTATCTAGAAAAATCTGGGGCCATTGGGATCTGGGATCTGTATCTAGATAAATCTGGGACCACCGGGATCTGGGATTTGTATCTAGATAAATCTGGGACCATTATGATCTGGGATCTGTATCTAGATAAATCTAAAGCCATCGGGATCTGGGATTTGCATCTAGTAGATAAATCTGGGCCATTGGGATCTGGGATCTAAAGGATCTGGGATTTAAAGGATCTGGGATTTAAAGGATTTGGGATTTAAAGGATTTGGGATCTGTATCTAGAAAAATCTGGGGCCATTGGGATCTGGGATCTGTATCTAGATAAATCTGGGACCATCTGGATCTGGGATCTGCATCTAGATAAATCTGAGACCATCGGGATCTGGGATTTGCATCTAGATAAATATGGGCCATTGGGATCTGGGATTTAAAGGATCTGGGATTTAAAGGATCTGGGATTTAAAGGATCTGGGATTTAAAGGATCTGGGATTTAAAGGATCTGGGATTTAAAGGATCTGGGATTTAAAGGATCTGGGATTTAAAGGATCTGGGATTTAAAGGATCTGGGATTTAAAGGATCTGGGATCCTGAGACTCAGAATCCTAGAATATTAACTTCTTGGAAAGTGGCCGTAGGATCTTTGGGATGTGGAATTTAGGAATCTGAGAAATTTAGTTCTAGATTCATGAGACCTGCGATATTTTTGAGACTTTGACTATTTGGGATGTGGGAATTTCAGCTCCTGATTCTCTGGGATCAAGAAGCCAAAATAAGTTTCACTTGGCAAGAAATTCAACACAATGAATTAATTGCTCCATAACTAGCGAACCATTTAAACGAATTCGATCTCTAAAATTTAGTTGACAGTCAAAATTCTGAGCAGCCAGATTGAATTCTGCCCTCGAGGCGGGGATTGGAGTCCAAGCCCCACTCTGGAGTTCGGGTGACACTGTAATTCTAATCTTCGGGGTGTAGAATTAAATAAAATTTAATAAACGGATTCCCACCAAGGTGTTGCGAGACCAACCGGCAAGAGGGACCCCCGCCCAGGTGAGCCCAGGTGTCAGAACCATAGACAGGCATTCTCCAAGGTGTCAATTAGCTAATTTGCAGATTGCTTATCACCATGGCGCCCAGCCCTATTAGTTAATGCACTGGCACATTTACAATGGGAGTGCAATTCGATTCTGCACACCTCCGGTTGCGCAACTGCCCGGCGATGGCTTGGCTAATAAGTGGCCGCAGTGGGCTGCACGGGGATTCCTGCAGGCGTTGGCAACCAATTATTTATTTACTGAGAGGCATCTGCTGCGTGGCTGATTGGTAGTCAAATTTGGGCGAAATCGGTGGTCCATGACTGACTGTCGGGTTGCTGGGGCCGAGCTGCGATCAACAGTGGAGGAGAAATTCACCATTTTGCTAAAAAGGCGGAAGCTTCCGTACAGGTGCAATTTGCACCTGAGATAGAGCTACTTGCATCGGCGATTGCTCTATCTATCTATCTATCTATCTATCTATCTATCTATCTATCTATCTATCTATCTATCTATCTATCTATCTATCTATCTATCTATCTATCTATCTATCTATCTATCTATCTATCTATCTATCTATCTATCTATCTATCTATCTATCTATCTATCTATCTATCTATCTATCTATCTATCTATCTATCTATCTATCTATCTATCTATCTATCTATCTATCTATCTATCTATCTATCTATCTATCTATCTATCTATCTATCTATCTATCTATCTATCTATCTATCTATCTATCTATCTATCTATCTATCTATCTATCTATCTATCTATCTATCTATCTATCTATCTATCTATCTATCTATCTATCTATCTATCTATCTATCTATCTATCTATCTATCTATCTATCTATCTATCCATCTATCCATCTATCTATCTATCTATCTATCTACCCAGCAAAATGCAGCTCAGCACAGATCGATCCTCAGCCTCCCTCACTCAATGCCTAATCATGCACCTGCAGACCCAGGGCCTCCCCTGAGCCGCACCTATGCGCAGCGACCAGTCGGAGATCTCTCATCCCTGTCGCTGCCTCCCCTGCCTCATGCAGCTCCCCGCCACCCTCAGTATCGAGCGGGTGTCGGGTTTCCCCCTCAAACCTTTGTCTCTGCAGTCTCTTTTCGTCGTCAAAAGCAAAGAAGGGAGGCAGCGCGCGCCGCGGCTCAGGGAGACTGCGAGGAAGAGGATTATGAGCTCTCTTCAGCCCCATCAACTCTTCATGCTGTGCCATTGCCCAGAGTGCTCCCAGTATCTGCGCTGACACAATTTTTCTTTGTGTTGCGAGTTGCTTGTTCAACTGTCCCTGCGTTGGCATTGAAGCAACCCTGCACCCCGCGGTCCCAACCCACAGGACTTCGGTGCTTTTGTAGTGCGCCAACTGCAGTATGTAACTTTTCACGAGAGTCGGCCCAAAGAAGCAGAGCGAGAATCAAGAATCCCGAAACTTCAGTCCATGAATCCCGAAACTTCAGTCCATGAATCCCGAAACTTCAGTCCATGAATCCTGAAACTTCAATCCATGAATCCTGAAACTTCAGTCCATGAATCCTGAAACTTCAGTCCATGAATCCCGAAACTTCAGTCCATGAATCCCGAAACTTCAGTCCATGAATCCTGAAACTTCAGTCCATGAATCCCGAAAATTCAGTCCATGAATCCTGAAACTTCAGTCCATGAATCCTGAAACTTCAGTCCATGAACCCTGAAACTTCAGTCCATGAATCCTGAAACTTCAATCCATGAATCCCGAAACTTCAGTCCATGAATCCCGAAACTTCAGTCCATGAATCCCGAAACTTCAGTCCATGAATCCCGAAACTTTAGTTCATAAATCCCGAAACTTCAGTCCATGAACCCCGAAACTTCAGTCCATGAATCCCGAAACTTCAGTCCATGAATCCCGAAACTTCATTTCATGAATCTCGAAACTTCATTTCATGAACCCCGAAACTTCATTTCATGAACCCCGAAACTTCATTTCATGAACCCCGAAACTCCATTTCATGAACCCCGAAACTTCATTTCATGAATCTCGAAACTCCATTTCATGAACACCGAAACTTCATTTCATGAATCTCGAAACTCCATTTCATGAACCCCGAAACTCCATTTCATGAATCTCGAAACTCCATTTCATGAACCCCGAAACTTCATTTCATGAACCCCGAAACTCCATTTCATGAACCCCGAAACTTCAGTTCATGAACCCCGAAACTTCAGTTCATGAACCCCGAAGCTTCACAGGCTGTTTCAAACGTTAAAAAATCCATTTTGAAAAAAGCAATCATTACAAATGTCCATTATAAACAAAATCAACCACTCAACTTCAAGTTAACAAAACAATTCGATCTGATCCAAGTCAAAAAGACAAATCAATCTAACCATATTTAAGGATTTTTATCAATCATTTTAGCTCACTGAGATTGGAGCTAGTATGCGCTAGGGCTAGCCTAGCTTATGTTTGAGAGCCGTCTTCTTCTCCCTCTTGCGGCTCGGCAGAGTTGATTTTGAAAAGGCAGAAAAAGCAACGCGACACACGCAAAAGGAATCGGGAGGGCAGGCACGCGAGAGGCAGCGGTTGGGGAAATCTGACTCCACTTTGCCAATCTGTGCGGACCGCTTGTTCTTCGCTCCCCCCCCTCCCATTCTCCCTGTCCACCCCCAGCTCCGCCGTGTCAACACAGAAGTTTGCCGAGCTTTGAGCAACTCAGTCAGGGATTTGTTCTCAACTGGGAAAACTGAGAGCCATGAAGACGGGTTAAATCGTTGGGGGGGGGGCTGTTTTTCTTTGCCTGCTCAAACAGTTGAGCACAGTTGGTGCGAGAGTCTGTCTGTCTGCCTGTCCGCATGGCTCCCGTGTCGCATATGGACAGAAGTCTCTTTTACTCAATCTGCTTCTGATTTTCGAATTTCAAGCTTATAAAATTCACAAAGATAGGTGAAATTGAGTTGCAATCTATTCATTCATATTTTGAGGAATTTATCAAACCATCCTGTTTTTCTCGGCTTCTCACTTCCTCACGCGACGTGCCCGGTAGCCGGTTTCAAGGGGTGCGATTCTTCTGATAGAGAGCTGAAGAAATATTGAGAAGGAACAGCTGAGACCAGACAAGAGTGTGGGATTGTTTGGGTGGAAATAAAAGATCTGCTGGCTTTAGTTAGCACTACGCATACAGAGGAAGAGAGAGAGAGAGAGAAAGAGAGAGAGAGAGAGAGAGAGAGAGAAAAAGACAGAGAGAGAGAGAAAGAGAGAGAGAGAGAGAGAGAGAGAGAGAGAGAGAGAGACAGAGAGAGAGAGAGAGAGAGAGAGAGAGAGAGAGAGAGAGAGAGAGAGAGAGAGAGAGAGAAAGAGAGAGAGAGAGAAAGAGAGAGAGAGAGAAAGAGAGAGAGAGAGAGAGAGAGAGAGAGAGAGAGAGAGAGAGAGAGAGAGAGACAGAGAAGAGATGGGAGAGAAGGACAGAGAAGAGATGGGAGAGAAGGACAGAGAAGAGATGGGAGAGAGACAGAACAGATATGAGAGTCAGGACAGAGAGATGAGAGACAGAAGAGATGAGATAGGAGATAATGGGAGAGAAGAGACTAGAGAGGAGAGAGAACAGAGGAGAGGGAGACAAAGGAGAAAGAGAGAGGCAGAACGAGATGGCTGAACATGGAAGGGGCAAGCATGCGGCAGAGGGGAGAACAGTTTAGTATGATAAAACATCAGCGTGTTTTGCTGCAAGGAACCGGTCTAGTGGCAAGCAATATCGTGTTACACAGCCCAAGTAAGCGCTAATATTCATACATACAGAGAGCCGAGAGTACGAATTTCAAGCAATACTTTCACTACACAGTGGGGCGTACACAAACATCCTGGCTCACACATTCCAGTGCAGTCAGGACCGACAGTAAATGCTTGTAACCCGAGCCTTCAAGCCAAGTTATTTTTCACCAGCTTGTTCACTCCGGCCCCTCCCCCTATATTACTCCATTATAATACTCGAAGAAGGCAAGCCGTAGAACTCAATGCACCAGATCTCCGAAAACTGGTGCAGCAGACTCTTCGAGCTTGGCGTGAACTGGCATGGATTGGATGGGGAGCGGAAATGATCAAGGAGAGCATCGGGTTTCGAAACGGGTTTTCTCTGGGTGAAGAGCGATACAGAAAGCATTTGGATTTCTTGGAAACCGGTGTTAGTACATGGCAGACACTAAGGCAGACACTAAGGCAGACACTAAGGCAGACACTAAGGCAGACACTAACAGACACTAACACAGACACTAACACAGACACTAACAGACACTAACACAGACACTAACACAGACACTAACACAGACACTAACACTAACACTAACACAGACACAGACACTAAGACAGACAGGCAGACAATAAGGCAGACACAAAGGCAGACACAAAGACAGACAGGCAGACAATAAGGCAGACACTAAGGCAGACACTAAGGCAGACACTAAGGCAGACACTAACAGACACTAACACAGACACTAACACAGACACTAACAGACACTAACACAGACACTAACACAGACACTAAGGCAGACACTAACAGACACTAACACAGACACTAACACAGACACTAACAGACACTAACACAGACACTAACACAGACACTAACACAGACACTAACACTAACACTAACACAGACACAGACACTAAGACAGACAGGCAGACAATAAGGCAGACACAAAGGCAGACACAAAGACAGACAGGCAGACAATAAGGCAGACACAAAGGCAGACACTAACAAAGACACTAACACAGACACTAACACAGACACTATAAGGCAGACACTAAGGCAGACACTAAGACAGACACAAAGGCAGGCAATGGGACAGGCCGCAAAAGGCTCGATTGTCCTGGCCACTTGTCTCTCAGGCACCATTGCGCAAGCACAATACTGGCTCCATGCTGTAAAGATATACCTCCCTCCTAGCGTCTCTACACAAATGGTTAAAGTGGTGCCTATATAACACAGTTGCGTGCTGTTCAAACACACTATATTTTTGCGTTCAAATCGTCCATTTATTGTTAGGCAAGTGTCTCAAGTGCCCGCCTACTAAACTGGTTAATTGGTTGGAAAAATAAATAGACATTGCGTGCGAGCCAGAGCTTCATTGTTGCAGGGTTTGGGGGGGTGCTGTTGCTCTGGGCGAATTTGGGGATCTTATTAACGATTGTGGAGTTTCCCTAGTTCTCTATTCTGTTCAAGTGGCTCGTTTATTCAATCAATCACTAATAAAATATCGATCCCAGTCGAGAGAGGCGAGGCTCCGGCGAGCGTTTGCATCGTCATTAGCAACTGGCTTGAAATCCTACACCCACAATTTCCCTTCCCAGTCCCTGCTGCGTTCGACTCCCTCGAGTGCCATTTTGGCCTGTGTCAGTGCCTGTGTCAGTGTCTGTGTCAGTGCCTGTGTCAGTGCCTGTGTCAGTGCCTGTGTCAGTGCCTGTGTCAGTGCCTGTGTCAGTGCCTGTGTCAGTGCCTGTGTCAGTGCCTGTGTCAGTGCCTGTGTCAGTGCCTGTGTCAGTGCCTGTGTCAGTGCCTGTGTCAGTGCCTGTGTCAGTGCCTGTGTCAGTGCCTGTGTCAGTGCCTGTGTCAGTGCCTGTGTCAGTGCCTGTGTCAGTGCCTGTGTCAGTGCCTGTGTCAGTGCCTGTGTCAGTGCCTGTGTCAGTGCCTGTGTCAGTGCCTGTGTCAGTGCCAGAGACACTGTGTCTCAGTGTCTGCATTAGTGTCTGCAGTAGTGTCTTTATTAGTGTCTTTGTTAGTGTCTGCATTAGTACCTGCATTAGTTTGCATTTAGCTACTCATTCCAACGTTTCAAATAGTTCAAGGCAAGAGACTGGTTCTCTCTCAGAAAGACTAAGACAGACACTAATTCATAGAGAGAACCTTTCTCAGGTTGTCTCTCAGAAAGCCACAAGGGTCTCATCTGCTGTTTTACTTAATCAGAACAATTTATCGCATTCGCTGATTATCGCCATTTGCATTGTCTTTGCGCGCCTGCTTGAGTTCGTGTTTCCTTTGTTGCGTCCTCCCTTCGGCACGCGACCTGCTCCACCCCCTGCTTCTCAGTCTTTCTTTTCTTTTTTATCGTTGCTAAAGATTTCATTGTGCTGGGGGTGGGGGAGGCAGTGGATGGAGGGATAATTTTCCCCATCCTATCACAGCGGGGGATCTTTTTCTGCGCCCAGTTCTCAAGTGTGTCGAGACCACGTGCTCAGCTTGTTAGTTGTTCGTTTAGATTGAACCAACTGACTCATGCGTTAATGAGTTGGTAATATTTTTGTATAACTTCATCTCCGTCATCATCGCTTCATTTCAGCTGGAAGAGCCGACAGACGGAGACCTGCTCAGAGAGCTTTGAGTACTGACTGGCAACAGACAGGCAGACGGACATGTTCGCCCCGGCAACCGCCAGCAGCATCTACGGATCGTTCGGTGGGCTCTACCCCACTGCTGAGAGTGAGTACTGGCTCTACCCCACTGCTGAGAGTGAGTAGCTCTGGCTCTACCCCACTGCTGAGAGTGAGTAGCTCTGGCTCTACCCCACTGCTGAGAGTGAGTAGCTCCGGCTCTACCCCACTGCTGAGAGTGAGTAGCTCCGGCTCTACCCCACTGCTGAGAGTGAGTAGCTCCGGCTCTACCCCACTGCTGAGAGTGAGTAGCTGTGGCTCTACCCCACTGCTGAGAGTGAGTACTGGCTCTACCCCACTGCTGAGAGTGAGTAGCTCTGGCTCTACCCCACTGCTGAGAGTGAGTAGCTCTGGCTCTACCCCACTGCTGAGAGTGAGTAGCTCCGGCTCTACCCCACTGCTGAGAGTGAGTAGCTCCGGCTCTACCCCACTGCTGAGAGTGAGTAGCTCCGGCTCTACCCCACTGCTGAGAGTGAGTAGCTCTGGCTCTACCCCACTGCTGAGAGTGAGTAGCTCTGGCTCTACCCCACTGCTGAGAGTGAGTAGCTCTGGCTCTACCCCACTGCTGAGAGTGAGTAGCTCCGGCTCTACCCCACTGCTGAGAGTGAGTAGCTCTGGCTCTACCCTACTGCTGAGAGTGAGACTGAATCCCTTATCTAAGAAATCCCAATTATAAGAAATCCCAATTATAAGAAATCCCAATTTCAAGCATCCCAATTTCAAGCATCCCAATTTCAAGCATCCCAATTTCAAGCATCCCAATTTCAAGCATCCCAATTCTACAAAATCCAATTCTACCGAATCCCAATCCCAGGTGTGAAACAGTAAAAAGAGCAGCCTCTCTAAAGACAGACCATGTGAATAGTCGATTTTATCGCCAATCGAACCCTAATCTCTCATTTCGTTTGAGAGAGAATCTTCCCACGACTTTGTCCCATTTCCCTAATCGCTGACTACATGGCCAGAAGATGCTTGGGGTAATTTCGCCTTTTTTCAGCTTTCCACACCGCCGCCCCATCGGCATCCCCGCTCGCTCTTGCCAATTCCCAAAGACACGATTCTGACGACCCGACGACAGCTTAGGGTTGATGGGGGGGGGGCTAAACGAGGGGAAGTCAGCTTCCATCTTTCTTTAGTCGGCGCCGCCAAGGAGAAATCAAACGAAAATCTGGATTATTGAATTTATAAATTTGTCGGAAACCTTGTTTATGACTGGGGTGGGGAGCAGATGAGAGGAAAGGGGAGGAAATAGAGCAAAGAGGAGAGAAAAAAGAAGAGAAAAGAGCAGAGAACCGATAAGAGAGGAGATAAGAGAGGAAAGAAGAGGAGGTGAGAGAAGAGAGGAGAGGAGAGAGGAGAAAAGAGACACAGGCCTTGAATTGTAAAGTTCAAAAGACCCGAGGGTCGGAGTTTGCCGACCCCTGGTTTGGTTGGACCAATTTTTCTAAACTTTTTCTAAACTATTTAGCATCCCAATAAAAATTTGGAAATCCATAAACTGGTTTCGCAAACATTTTTGACAAATATTTGTTTAAATTTTCATATTTAATCGTGCCAACAAGTCCAGCAGAAACAGTGGCAGAAAAACTGAATCACTGCTGTCAGCCTCATTCTGTCAAGAGTATTATGAGGGATTTAGGGACGAGCTGTCAGTCCAGATTCCATGGACAACTGAAGTTCAGGGACGCTGACAGGTGTTTGGCCATAGACAAATTCGTTCGATAAAATCCGATTTCTCGCGAGCATACTGAATGCAAATATCCATGCCAGATTCTCGCTCAAGGTCACCTTGGCCCGGTCTTCAAAGCGGGAGCGGACAAAGGATCCGGTAGCCTGCGCCCCCAAGCCAGCATTTGTTTACCTTGGCTTCGAAATCCCAGAACAGTGGGAAATATCGGCTCCCGGCCCTCCTGGGGCCACCCGGCATGAAATCCCCTGATTACCGACCGACGGGACTTCAACGGACAAGGGCTGCCTCATCTCTCCAGCTGACCCAGCCCCCACCTCTGGCCGGTCGTCGAACTGCATGGGAAGAATGAAGTGGCCATTCGTCCACTCTGCACTGACAGGGGAAGCTGGCGTTTGGTGCTAGGAATAAGTGCTGAATCTCCTACCCGCCCCCTTTTATCCTCGGTGTTTGTTCAGCCGATTCTGGTCAAAGCAAATGGCATCGGAAACTGAGCCGCAAACCCAACTGTGCAATCCCGAAACTGTTTGAGTCGGTTTTTGAGTTTGAGTTTGCAATCTGGCAAAATAGCGGAGAGGGGAAAGAAGAAGATAAGGAGAGGGGAAAGAAGAGGGTAAGGAGAGGGGAAAGAAGAGGGTAAGGAGAGGGGAAAGAAGAGGGTTAGGAGAGGGGAAAGAAGAGGGTCAGGAGAGGGGAAAAAGAGGGTAAGGAGAGGGGAAAGAAAGGCAAGAGTGCAAAGATATGAGCACATTGTTGGGAGTTTCCAACTTCCACATCGCTTTCAATCCATCAATCACTCTTAAAAATCCCCTCCCGCAGTGAAAAATCTGAAATCCCAGCCCGGCAGTCAGCCATCGGCCTCCTACCTGCAGTCGGCCGCCGCCGCTGCCGCCTACCACCATAGCCAGCCGGCGGCCGGAGCCGCCGCAGCCGCCGCAGCAGCCGCCGCGGCCGCGGCCGCCCACGCAGGCTACCCGAGCGGCTACCAGCAGACCCACCATGCCGGCTACCCCGGTGCCCAGCAGGACCTCGCCTACTACGACCGCAACTCCATCTATGCCGCCTACTATCCGCACTACCCGTCGCTCTACCAGCAGTCCCAGCATCACCAGCAGCAGCAGCAGCAGCAGGCGCCGGCTCAACATCAGAGCCAGCATCAGCAGCAGCATCAGTCAGCGGCCGCAGTAGCCGCCGCAGCTGCTCAGACCTACCAGCTGCTGGACATGCCGCCGCCCTCGGATCAGTCAGTCGGATCTGCGGCTGTAGGCGGCAGCGGGTCTCCCGCTGGCTCGGACTCGGCCAGCTGCGACCTGAACAGCGAGCAGGACGAGAAGCCGCGAATGTCTGGCGGCAAATCCTCGTCGGCGGCGGTGTCGACTGGCAAAATCGGCGGCACCGGAGCTGCTGGCGGGGTCGCGGCCAGCCGCAAGGCAAACCCGTCGCCAGGCCTGGGCTTCGAGCTGGAGCGCGTCTTCGTCTGGGACCTCGACGAAACCATCATCCTGTTCCACAGTCTGCTGGGCGGCACCTACGCCACGCGCTTCGGCAAGGTGAGTGACGGACTCTCACAGCCGCTCCCTGCATCTCCAGCCTGACTCTCACAGCCGCTATCTGCATCTCCAGTCTGACTCTCATAGCCGCTCCCTGCATCTCCAGCCTGACTCTCACAGCTGCTCCCTGCATCTCCAGCCTGACTCTCACAGCCGCTATCTGCATCTCCAGCCTGACTCTCACAGCCGCTATCTGCATCTCCAGTCTGACTCTCATAGCCGCTCCCTGCATCTCCAGCCTGACTCTCACAGCCGCTCCCTGCATCTCCAGTCTGACTCTCACAGCCGCTCCCTGCATCTCCAGTCTGACTCTCACAGCCGCTCCCTGCATCTCCAGCCTGACTCTCACAGCCGCTCCCTGCATCTCCAGTCTGACTCTCACAGCCGCTCCCTGCATCTCCAGCCTGACTCTCACAGCCGCTCCCTGCATCTCCAGCCTGACTCTCACAGCCGCTTCCTGTATCTCATTAGAGTCTCATACCTAGCGCATAGAGTGTCAGCACAAATGCTTTCAAGTGCCCAAGCAGAGCCCTTACCCAATCCTGAACTGGCCATTTCGAGGCCGAACAGATTGTGTTAGAAATTTATTCATTCGCTCTTGAATTATGCATTGAGTCGCAACTACTTGCTTCGGCTAGCGTTGAATGCACTGGGTTCTTATATGCGGCTTATAAGCACATACATCTCAAATATATGCATGTAGGCTCCACCCTTTCCTCCCATTAACTTCGGTGTTCTTGCTGGTGTCCAATTACATGCAAATTAATGACGCCTTGGCTGGCTCGACACCCCCACCTCAGCACCTCTTTCTCTCTCTCTAAATCTCTTGTTGCATTCCTCAACTCCAGTGTAACACCGAGCCTGATGGACATGCAGTCTGAGGAAGCACCCCCCCCCCCGGGGCCAGTTTACAGCCGCCTGTGTTGATGCAGTTTCAAACTGGAGAGCTCAGAGGGTTAATGACAGGTGGCAGTGTCCTGTTACCGACACGGCCGACTCATCTTTTCTGCTTAGTTGAGCTCATTTTCTTAGATTAGATTGGCAACGAACTGCAGATGAGAGTTCGTTTGAAATTAGAAATTTAATTTAGCTGATTGACTTCAGCGCTTGTATCCTGGACAGGGAGAGGAAGGTCGATGACAAATTAGAGGGGAGACAGATCGAAAGGAGAGAGAGATCGGTAAGAGATAGAGAGGAGGGAGAGATTAATGAGAAATAGAGAGAAGAGAAGAGATCGGTGAGAGATAGAGAAGAGGGAGAGAGAGATAGAGAGAAGAGAGAGAGATAGAGAGCAGGGAGAGAGATCGGTGAGAGATAGAGAGCAGGGAGAGAGATCGGTGAGAGATAGAGAGCAGGGAGAGATCGGTGAGAGATAGAGAGCAGAGAGAGAGAGATCGGTGAGAGATAGAGAGCAGAGAGAGAGATAGAGAGCAGGGAGAGAGATCGGTGAGAGATAGAGAAGAGGGAGAGAGAGATAGAGAGAAGAGAGAGAGATAGAGAGCAGGGAGAGATCGGTGAGAGATAGAGAGCAGAGAGAGAGAGATCGGTGAGAGATAGAGAGCAGAGAGAGAGATAGAGAGCAGGGAGAGAGATCGGTGAGAGATAGAGAGCAGAGAGAGATCGGTGAGAGATAGAGAGCAGAGAGAGAGAGATCGGTGAGAGATAGAGAGCAGAGAGAGAGATAGAGAGCAGGGAGAGAGATCGGTGAGAGATAGAGAGCAGGGAGAGAGATCGGTGAGAGATAGAGAGAAGAGAGAGATCGGTTAGAAGGAGAGGGGAGAGGGAGATCGGTGAGAACAAGAGATTAAGGCAATCTCAAATTTCACCCGCAGGACACCCAGGCCTCATACAACTTGGCCCTGCGGCTGGAGTCGCTGATCTTCCGCCTAGCCGACGCCCACCTGTTCTTCAACGACTTGGAAGAGTGCGACCAGGTGCACATCGACGATGTCAGCTCGGACGACAACGGGCAGGACTTGGCCGGCTACGACTTTGCTAACGACGGTTTTGTCGGCGGCACGGCGAACATGCAGCCAGGGATGGCCGGGGGGATGCGCGGCGGCGTGGAGTGGATGCGGAAGCTGGCGTACCGTTACCGCCGCATCAAGGATGTGTACAACGCCTACAGGAACAATGTCGGAGGTGGGTGTCCCGCTTTCGGTTGCCAATGAAACGAAAGAAGAAGCTGAGGAGTGAAGAGTAGAGGGGAGAAAAAGGAGAGATGCGTGAATGAGAGGGATGAGGAGAGAGATGTGAAGGAGAAGGATGTGAAGGAGAGAGATGAGAAGGAGAGAGATGAGAAGGAGAGGGATGAGAAGGAGAGAGATGAGAAGGAGAGGGATGAGAAGGAGAGGGATGAGAAGGAGAGAGATGTGAAGGAGAGGGATGAGAAGGAGAGAGATGTGAAGGAGAGGGATGAGAAGGAGAGGGATGAGAAGGAGAGGGATGAGAAGGAGAGGGATGAGAAGGAGAGGGATGAGAAGGAGAGGGATGAGAAGGAGAGGGATGAGAATGAGAGGGATGAGAATGAGAGGGATGAGAAGGAGAAAGATGAGGAGGGAGAGAAGGAGGAGTGAAAAGGAGAGGTGTGAGGAGAGGGATGAGAAGGACAGGGTGAGAAGGATTGTGAGGACGAGTGAGGTGTGAAGGAAGGTGGGGAGGAAAGGTGAAAAGGAGAGGAGTGAGAAGGAGGAGGATGAGAAGGATAGGGGGAGGATGAGATAAGGAAGAACAGAAGAAGATAGGAGATGGAGATGGGAGGTCAACAAATTATTATTCCCAACACAGCCATGTCTGCCTAATTTTTGTAAGCCTGGCGCGATTTCCTCTTAGCCTTCAATAATTGAATCTCTGTTTATTTCTCCGCGTCTTTTCGGGTCCAATAATCAAGAAATCCCAAATCTGGCGCAGATGATGACTATTCAGCGCTCACCTGTTGATTGCCAGTCAAAAAGCGCCACCTGAGACGAACCTGGAAATAATAAAAATTGCTTCCGCGTTGCATTTGCTTCTAGAAGAAGAAAAAGAAGAAGGAATTAGCGAAACGCTAGAAATCGGAACAGTCGATGCGGAACAGCCCCGCGCAATCTGCAGAATCCGATGGCAATGAAATTTTTTCATGCAGTCTCAGCATCATCATGCGAGGCTGGGCTCGGGTAGGGGCGGAGCAGCTTTGGGACCCCGGGGGGGGGGAACTCAAGCAAAAATCCTGGCCACGCAGGTGGTCTCAGATTTCTCCGTCTATCTTTTCCCTACAAAAACCTTCACCTTTCAACCCCCGCCCCCTGTTTGCTGGCCCGCTCCCCCCGCTTTGCGATCCTAACATTGAATTTGGCGGAGCGGATAAAAACGGATTTCTGCGAGCGAGGAGAGGCAGAGACCGAGGGGGGGGGGGCGGGGCGGAAGCAAAGCTTGAAAAAACCAGACTGACAACGAAACTATTTGAGGCAAATAAAGCAAAGCAGCTAGGGACTGAGCAAAGAGGAGAAGAAAATTGATCAAAAGTTGATTGGGTTAGGAGATCGGGAAGTAGATCGGGAAGTAGATCGGGAAGTAGATCGGGTAGTAGATCGGGAAGTAGATCGGGTAGTAGATCGGGTAGTAGATCGGGTAGTAGATCGGAAAGTAGATCGAGAAGTAGATCGGGAAGTAGATCGGGTAGCAGATCGCATAGTAGCTCGGGTAGTAGATCGGGAAGTAGATCGGGAAGTAGTTCGGGAAGTAGATCGGGAAATAGATCGGAAAGTAGATCGGGTAGTAGATTGGAAAGTAGATCGGAAAGTAGATCGGGTAGTAGATCGGGAAGTAGATCGGGAAGTAGATCGGGAAATAGATCGGGAAGTAGGTCGGGAAGTAGATCGGGAAGTAGATCGGAAAGTAGATCGGGTAGTAGATTGGAAAGTAGATCGGAAAGTAGATCGGGTAGTAGATCGGGAAGTAGATCGGGAAGTAGATCGGGAAGTAGATCAGGAAATAGATCGGGAAGTAGGTCGGGAAGTAGATCGGGAAGTAGTTCGGGTAGTAGATCGGGAAGTAGATCGAGAAGTAGATCGGGAATTAGATCGGGAAGTAGGACGTAAAGTACGAGAAGTCACTTGTAGATTGATAGCTTAAGTGAGTAGAATAAGAGGTTAGATTACAAAATAGATTCAGTTGGAGATGTTGAAATGGACTTTTGATCTATAAAAAAGACATGCTCGTATTTGGAGCGCAGGTGTGAAAGAAAAACTGCCACCTGCTGCCACCTGATAAAAATCCCTTTCTTTAAATCGTTGCTTGTTTCCCAAAAATTATTCGGAAGCCGTTCCGTGATCAGAAAACAAAAACGACAAAGGAAGCAAGTGGATTTAAATAGCTTTTAATTCCTGTTTCTCTGTGTTTGCCCAGCTTTTAGACGAAAATTATTTGATTTCTGAGCAGTATTTTTCCCGCCATATTCAGCCTGGTCAGTGCTTGCTTGAGTCGGCAGGTGAAGCGCAAATAACCGCTGTCTCCCGGTGAGAAATCATCTGGAAAAAATAAAAACACTTCGAAACTACGAGCGCACTCTTGCTATGAATTTATTGAGTGGTATAGTAGGAACTTAAATAAATTGTTAGAATGAATGCTAAAAACTTTATACCAATGAACAGCCATAGAGATCAGTTGTCCATGGTCCAAAACACACAAGCCTGTCTCAACACTTCCCCCATCTCACTGCTGTATTAATAGCCTTAAGGCACTTTATTAGGGGAGGGGGGTTGGGTGCAGATAAGAAAAGGAGGGGTGGAGTGCGCGACTGAGGAAAGAGGCGAGATTGAAGAGCCAATCAGAGGGCAGCGAGGGAGAGAGATAAGACTAACAAGACTTAACCTAGAAAGATAGGGAGAGAAAACATAGTAAACAGAACAAAAAGAAGAGGGGTGGGGTGGCTTGCGTGACTGAGGAAAGAGGCGAGATTGAAGAGCCAATCAGAGGGCAGCGAGGGAGAGAGATAAGACTAACAAGACTTAACCTAGAAAGATAGGGAGAGAAAACATAGTAAACAGAACAAAAAGAAGAGGGGTGGGGTGGCTTGCGTGACTGAGGAAAGAGGCGAGATTGAAGAGCCAATCAGAAGGCAGCGAGGGAGAGAGATAAGACTAACAAGACTTAACCTAGAAAGATAGGGAGAGAAAACATAGTAAACAGAACAAAAAGAAGAGGGGTGGGGTGGCTTGCGTGACTGAGGAAAGAGGCGAGATTGAAGAGCCAAAAGACAGCGAGGGAAAGAGATAAGAATACAAGACTGAACTGGGCAAAGAAAGAGAAGACACGCTCACACCGCCATCAATTAACACCAATTTTCATGTTGTCACACAACTCGTACATCAAATTTGATTTGTTTGTAAATTGCTCGCGTGATTTGATTTCTCTTGTGGCGGTAGCCGGTAGTGTGAATGAACCTTTATAATTATACAACTTACTTTTTCTTTTATTCCCATTATTTTATTCTAATGTGGTCTACCGAATAATTTCAATAGTTGTATTACTTTTCTCTGCACTCCCTTTAGGCCTCCTGGACCCGGGAAAGCGGGAAGAATGGCACCAGGTGCGCCAGGAGACTGAGCAGTTCACCGACAGCTGGCTGACTCTGGCGCTGAAGTCGCTCAGCATCATTGCTAACAGATCCGCCTGCGTGAACGTCCTGGTGACGAACACCCAGCTTGTGCCGGCCCTGGGCAAAATCCTCGTATTCGGCCTGGCCCCGGTCTTCAGCGTTGAAAATGTCTACTCGGCCACGAAGATCGGCAAGGAGTCCTGCTTTGAGCGCATTGCCAGTCGCTACGGCAGGAAGCCGACCTACGTTGCCATTGGAGACAGTCACGATGAAGAGGCCGC
>NIVC01000575.1:330000-380000 GCA_002269645.1 Macrostomum lignano | reverse complement strand
AGACCTGCCTGATGCAAGTGTCGTACAAAGGCAAGCCGGAGGTGGTTCAATGGCTACTCGACAACGGGGCCAGCGTGTCAATGCGCGATCGGAAAGGCATGTCGGCTCTGCACTACGCGGCCGATGGGGAGCAGCTGGACACCCTGCGCATCCTGCTGACGGCCAAGGCGGATCCGCACGCCAGGGACAACCTCGGCTGCACCGCGTTGATCCGCTGCGCAATGCTGAAGAACAACGGCAACTCAGCTGTCGCAGTTATCCTCCTAGGCGCCGGAGCGAGAGTCGACGACACAGACTCGAGTGGCCAGACTGCTCTGTTCCACTGCGCAATCAATCGGCACGAGAAGATGGCCTCCGTGCTACTTGACAACGGCGCGGATCCCCTAGCAACCAACAGTCAGGGCGTGTCGCCATTGAAAGTGGCGGAAGCTCAGGATCGCAAGAACATGCGCAACCTGTTTCAGGACTGTTTGGCGAAGCGCAAGGCTGAAGCTGCTGCTGTAGGTGGTGACAGCGGCGGCGGCGGAAAAGTTGACGCCGGCAAAAGCGGCGGCGGCAGGTCCGGTGCCGCTGCTCGTCCAATTGGCAAAAAATGATTTATTATATCAGTCTGTGCTGATAAAATTATTTATAATTGTGAATTGCAAAACTAATTAATTACGTACAAGTATTCATTAAATGAATTTAATCTTTATGCTCTTTATTTCGTCATGTATTCAACAAATTTTCTGCTGTTGTGCAAATCCGTAGGCTTGGGGAAAAGTATTACAAGCCACGAGCCACCTGACAAGTCCAGCGTTTTCATTTGACTTTAAAGAGCGAATCCACACGAGGCTTGTCGATTAGGAACATAATTGTGCCAAGCCTAAAAAAGTTTCTAATTCGTGCATATTTAATGTCTACTCCATCATTTCGGCGAATACGCGATGTTGGCGAAAGTTATTGAATATAAATTCAGTCGGTGAAATTTTTTGGAAGGACAGGATCATAATCATAATCGATCCAAATACTCTAATTTTAACACACACGAATTGTACACATACGTACATCTACATGCATGTATTATAGCAAGTGGGAATAACATATAAAACATCGATAGCTTTATACGCGGTTTTTTCATTGGAAAATCCGGCCGGAAGTTTTATATTTTGCATTGTATCGCTAGCAAGTCCAGTCGTATTGATTGTGCACGCATTTTCTATGTTCCCACCTGCACCCCTTAATTGTCTGTCTCTATAGTTTCCTTCGCACCTCCAAGGCCATGCATCTTTAGATTCGTTAGGCTCGCTTCTCTTTCTTGCTGGAGTGTTGCTCGGTCCGTCGATCTAACTTCTCATCATAAATGTTATTGGATGTCGTGGATGGAACTGTAATTGAACCATTCAGTTGTTATGGTGATTTTAGCTAGACGACGTGACGTTGAATCAATTGCCACATCCTCTTTTCTGTACATGTATTATACATTCATTTAGAAGTCGGCCGTATTTAATTTGCTTACAACTTGTGAAAAAAACAAAGTTACCTATGTCTTACTACACATACGTGTATAATTGCAACATGATGTTCTAGCATCGCGTACAGTACATTTCGCCTGACTGCATAATTCGCCTAGTCCACAGACCCATTTTCTACTGCTAAATTATAAGTTTTGTTTTTCAAACGAAAGAAAATTTCGCCGTAGTGATTTTGATTTTCGACGAAAGTTGTCAACATGCTTTGGCCGACGTATTAAACATTCGCCGACACTTATTCAGACACTTCTACAGACACTTTAGTTTCTGTCGTACGAATCGTAGGAACAACCATTAAATTTGTTTATTCCTCACAAACTACCAGTAAACTGCTTTATTTTAAGCTTTTTTGCTTTATTTTATTAAATATGAATTAGGAAGTGTCCTGGACAAATTTAACATTCTTCTTCACGTGAAGAGAATCTATGCAGAATAACAAATTTCATGATTGTTTCGCTAGTAATAACGAATACGTGCGATACCCAGCAGCAACTGACAATTCATGCTATTCATTCATGCTATACGAGCTCATCTCTACCTATAAAAATCAAAACTCTGTCTGTCTGTGGACAAATTACTTCGCTATGGACTCCCAAACCGCTCAACCAAATGACACCAAACTTTACACCCACCCTAAACTTACTACGGAAAATGTCTTAGGCTACCTTTTAATTTCCTAAATTTGAGTCTTCCCACCTAAAAGTGCAAAAAACTGCTCAAAATGCGCAATTTTTTCACTAAATCCTCCATAGCGCCGCTCCACTTCTACCGATTCTCTTCAAATTTGACACATATAATCTTAAACTATTTTGGCACAATCATGTAAAATTTCGAGTCTGAAAGTTAATCCTGAACGGCGCTGTGCACTTTTAAAGTTTGGCTGTTTTTTCAGCGAGGCAGCCACCCCAACCTCCGCCCGCCTGCCTCTCTTTCCCGATCTGGGCAAAGGGTGTGAGTAGGTTTTAAAATGCCTAACTTTCGGCTGCCATAGTTTTGCTCCACGTGAAGCGATTGACTTCAAATTTGACACAATTCTTTATTGACTCATTCTCTGCCTACATGTAAAGTCTCAACTCTGTATCTCAATCAGGACAGAAACTGTAAGCATGTGAATTTTGTCTGCTTTTTCTGTTGTTTGTGCCTCTCACTCGCTCATTCCCCCAGCCCAGACGAAGGGTCAGGCGATAGGACTGAATGTACATAGCAAATGTACAGTGTTTTGGAATAACTTTATTTATAGCCTTCTCTGCACCCCGAGAGTGGAGAGGCTACGTTTAGCCATGACGGTTTAGTGAGAAATTCTAACCACTGCCCTCCCCTCTGTATTGGCAAACTCTGCAGCAGTTTAACACTGGATGGCAATTGGCAAATCGAGGGAATCCAGCATGGTTTGTAAAAGCGAAAGATTTATGAAAAGGCGATGCGATGCAATGAAATACAACCCTACTAAATTAGGCACACCATTGAAATTTTAAGTTTCTCTTAAAAGTACTTTGAAATTTAAATGGCCTAAGAAATGCATATTTCATTGGTTGTTAGACTGATGCAGACTGCAGTGGAGCTGAAGATACACAAATTCCTTTCAGGGCTGCAAATTGGCAAGAAAGATGACGTGATCAAAGCATGAGAATAACGATGAGAGTAGTACGTCCCACAGACTGGCTTTCGAAGCAGGGATCGGCAGACTTTTACTTCAAAAGCCAGATAAAGAATCCAGCTTATGTGCGGGCCAGATGAGAGTGGAAAGGAAGGAATAGACTATTAGAAGAGAGGAGAGGCGAGACGGGGATAAGAGAAAACATGGAAGATAAGAGGAGAGACAAGTGGTGAGGAGAGAGCAGAGAAGAAGGGAGGAAGAAGCGAGAGGAGGGGAGAAAGGAGGGAGAGGAAAGAGTAAAGGTGAGAAGAGGGGAGAGATGAGACAGAGGATCGATGAGAGGAGAGTAGAGAAGAGTGAGAAGAGAGTAGAGATGAGAGAGCAGAAAGAAGATGACAGAGGGTCAAGAGGAGAGGAGAGAGTAGAAAGGATAGAGAAGAGAGGAGATAAGAGGGGGAGAGAGGAGTGAGAAGAGAAGAGATAGAGATAAGAGAGGGGTGTAAGAAGAGGGGAGAAAGGAGAGATGAGATTGTAGAGATGAGACAAATGAAATGAGAGATGAGAGAGTAAAGATGAGAGATGAAAAAGGTGAGAGGAGAGTGCAGAGAGACGAGAGAAGATATTAGAGGAGAGAGAGTATAGAAGAGGGAAGAGAAAAGAAGAGAGGAGTAAGGAAAGAGAGGAGTCAGAAGAGGTGAAAGAGAAGAGTACAGAGGAGATAAGTGAGAGAACGTATTAGAGAGTAAAGATGACAGATGAGAGAGCAGAGATGAGGGTGAACAGACGAGAGATGGGAGAGTAGAGAGAACAGAGGAGAGATAAGAGAGAAGAGATTACAGAGACTAGAGGAGAGAGGAGAGACAGGGAGAGAAGAGGAAATAGGAGAATGAAGAAGGGAGAGAGTAGAGAGGAGAAGAGAGATGGGAGAGGAGAGATGAGAGAGAGAGAGAGAGAGAGAGAGAGAGAGAGAGAGAGAGAGAGAGAGAGAGAGAAAGAGAGACAGAGAGAGAGAGAGAGAGAGAGAGAGAGAGAGAGAGAGAGAGAGCGCAGAGCAGAGAGAAACGAGAAGAGATAAGAGAGAAAAGATAAAAGAAGAGAAAGGAGAAATAAAAACGCAGACAAGAGTGAAGAGAGGTGAGGGAAGAGACGAGCGACGAGGGGAGAGAGAAGAGATAAAACAAGAAAAGAAATGAGAGGAGAGAGAGGAAAGAGGTGAGAGAAGAGACGAGAGAAGAGGGGAGAGAGGAGAGAGAGGAGAAGAGAGAAAACGAAAAAGTAGAGAGGAGAGAGGAGAGGAGAGAGAAAAGAAAAGGGAAGAGATGAGATAAGAGATATGAAAGAGAAGAGAGATGAGGGAAGATACGAAAGAAGATAGGAGAGAGGAGAGGAGAGAGGAGAGACAAAGGTAGAGAAGTGAGTGAGGAGAGAGGAGAGGAAAGAGGAGAATGGAGAGGGTAGAGAGTAGAGAGAGGAGGAGAGATAAGAGAGAAAAACAGAGAGAGAGAGAGAGAGAGAGAGAGAGAGAGAGAGAGAGAGAGAGAGAGAGAGAGAGAGAGAGAGAAGGAGAGATAAGAGAGAGAGACAGAGAAGAGAGAGAGAGAGAGAGATAGAGAGAGAGAGAAGGGGGAGCAGAGAGAAATGAGAAGAGATAAGAGAGAAAAGATAAAAGAAGAGAAAGGAAAGATGAGAGAGCAAAGACGAGAGAGAGAAAAGAGGTGAGGGAAGAGACGAGAGAAGAGGGGAGAGATTAGAGATTAGAGGAGAGAGTTAAGAGAAGAGAGAAAAGAATAGAAAGGAGAAGGAAGATCAGAGAGAAGAGGGGGTGAGAGGAGAGAGGAGAGGGGAGAGAGGAGAGAGGAGAGAGAAAACGAAAAAGTAGAGAGGAGAGAGGAGAGGAGAGAGAAAAGAAGAGACAAGAGATGAGATAAGAGAGATGAAAGAGAAGAGAGATGAGGGAAGATACGAGAGAAGAGGGGAGAGAGGAGAGAGGAGAGACGAGGGACGAGAGAGATGAGAGGAAACAAAGAGACGATAGACATTTTAAAGGATCCAAGGGACGTAGGGAGAGTCAGGGAGAGACCAGAGTTTAGCAATATATGTTTTAGAGTCAGACAGACATTGCCTGACATTCTGCGCAGTACCCCAGCCAACAATGTCTCAAACCCTAATTTTACACGAATGTGCTCCATTTTATGTCTACCTCTATCCTACTAACTATTAACAAGTTTTTGTTTGTGTATGGCCTTAGATTTCAGAATACATGCAAAAATAGTTCCGGGGATTGGAATTCCCCGGGTTCAAAATCCGCGGGTTTCAACAGCTTGTGCATGTATATACCAAGGACGACTTAAGTAGAAGGACGGGAAACCTCGTTTCTTAGAAAATTTTTGAAGGCACTTTTTCCCGAAAAAATACACTACGGAGATAGGAAGTTTTCATTTTTTCAGCACAAAAATTGTTATTGCGTTTGATAGGAGGCAGATCCAGTGTTCATATTTTGATATGTTGTGCCTTTTTTATTGCTCTATCGATATTTATAAAGCTTTTCGTTTAGAAAACTAGGATTCTATGTTAATTTTTGATTCTACGTATATTTCCTGTATCTAAAAATCACAAAAATGCATGACACAGCTCCAATATTTGGTTTTATGAACCTATTTTATCATCTCTGTTACAAATATTTGCTACACAGTCGGGTAAGAATGATAAAATAGACTCATGAAACCAAAGAGCCGAGCCGTGGCATTCTAATGTATTTCAAGCACAAGACACGCGAAAATATACGAAGAATAAAAAATTAACATAGAATCCTAATTTCCTGAACGAAAAGCTTTATAAATATCCATAGAGCAATAAAAAAGGCACAAAATATGAACACTGGATCTGCCCCCTATCAAACGCAATAACAATTTTTGTGCTGAAAAAATGAAAACTTCCTATCTCCGTAGTGTATTTTTTCGGGAAAAAGTGCCTTCAAAAATTTTCTAAGAAACGAGGTTTCCCGTCCTTCTACTTAAGTCGTCCTTGGTATATACATGCACAAGCTGTTGAAACCCGCGGATTTTGAACCCGGGGAATTCCAATCCCCGGAACTATTTTTGCATGTATTCTGAAATCTAAGGCCATACACAAACAAAAACTTGTTAATAGTTAGTAGGATAGAGGTAGACATAAAATGGAGCACATTCGTGTAAAATTAGGGTTTGAGACATTGTTGGCTGGGGTACTGCGCAGAATGTCAGGCAATGTCTGTCTGACTCTAAAACATATATTGCTAAACTCTGGTCTCTCCCTGACTCTCCCTACGTCCCTTGGATCCTTTAAAATGTCTATCGTCTCTTTGTTTCCTCTCATCTCTCTCGTCCCTCGTCTCTCCTCTCTCCTCTCTCCCCTCTTCTCTCGTATCTTCCCTCATCTCTCTTCTCTTTCATCTCTCTTATCTCATCTCTTGTCTCTTCTTTTCTCTCTCCTCTCCTCTCTCCTCTCTACTTTTTCGTTTTCTCTCTCCTCTCTCCTCTCTCCCTCTCCTCTCTCCTCTCACCCCCTCTTCTCTCTGATCTTCCTTCTCCTTTCTATTCTTTTCTCTCTTCTCTTAACTCTCTCCTCTAATCTCTAATCTCTCCCCTCTTCTCTCGTCTCTTCCCTCACCTCTTTTCTCTCTCTCGTCTTTGCTCTCTCATCTTTCCTTTCTCTTCTTTTATCTTTTCTCTCTTATCTCTTCTCATTTCTCTCTGCTCCCCCTTCTCTCTCTCTCTATCTCTCTCTCTCTCTCTCTTCTCTGTCTCTCTCTCTTATCTCTCCTTCTCTCTCTCTCTCTCTCTCTCTCTCTCTCTCTCTCTCTCTCTCTTCTCTGTTTTTCTCTCTTATCTCTCCTCCTCTCTCTACTCTCTACCCTCTCCATTCTCCTCTTTCCTCTCCTCTCTCCTCACTCACTTCTCTACCTTTGTCTCTCCTCTCTCCTCTCCTCTCTCCTATCTTCTTTCGTATCTTCCCTCATCTCTCTTCTCTTTCATATCTCTTATCTCATCTCTTCCCTTTTCTTTTCTCTCTCCTCTCCTCTCTCCTCTCTACTTTTTCGTTTTCTCTCTTCTCCTCTCTCTCCTCTCTCCCCTCTTCTCTCGTCTCTTCTCTCACCTCTTTCCTCTCTCTCCTCTCATTTCTTTTCTTGTTTTATCTCTTCTCTCTCCCCTCGTCGCTCGTCTCTTCCCTCACCTCTCTTCACTCTTGTCTGCGTTTTTATTTCTCCTTTCTCTTCTTTTATCTTTTCTCTCTTATCTCTTCTCGTTTCTCTCTGCTCTGCGCTCTCTCTCTCTCTCTCTCTCTCTCTCTCTCTCTCTCTCTCTGTCTCTCTTTCTCTCTCTCTCTCTCTCTCTCTCTCTCTCTCTCTCTCTCTCTCTCTCTCTCTCCCTCTCTCTCATCTCTCCTCTCCCATCTCTCTTCTCCTCTCTACTCTCTCCCTTCTTCATTCTCCTATTTCCTCTTCTCTCCCTGTCTCTCCTCTCTCCTCTAGTCTCTGTAATCTCTTCTCTCTTATCTCTCCTCTGTTCTCTCTACTCTCCCATCTCTCGTCTGTTCACCCTCATCTCTGCTCTCTCATCTGTCATCTTTACTCTCTAATACGTTCTCTCACTTATCTCCTCTGTACTCTTCTCTTTCACCTCTTCTGACTCCTCTCTTTCCTTACTCCTCTCTTCTTTTCTCTTCCCTCTTCTATACTCTCTCTCCTCTAATATCTTCTCTCGTCTCTCTGCACTCTCCTCTCACCTTTTTCATCTCTCATCTTTACTCTCTCATCTCTCATTTCATTTGTCTCATCTCTACAATCTCATCTCTCCTTTCTCCCCTCTTCTTACACCCCTCTCTTATCTCTATCTCTTCTCTTCTCACTCCTCTCTCCCCTCTTATCTCCTCTCTTCTCTATCCTTTCTACTCTCTCCTCTCCTCTTGACCCTCTGTCATCTTCTTTCTGCTCTCTCATCTCTACTCTCTTCTCACTCTTCTCTACTCTCCTCTCATCGATCCTCTGTCTCATCTCTCCCCTCTTCTCACCTTTACTCTTTCCTCTCCCTCCTTTCTCCCCTCCTCTCGCTTCTTCCTCCCTTCTTCTCTGCTCTCTCCTCACCACTTGTCTCTCCTCTTATCTTCCATGTTTTCTCTTATCCCCGTCTCGCCTCTCCTCTCTTCTAATAGTCTATTCCTTCCTTTCCACTCTCATCTGGCCCGCACATAAGCTGGATTCTTTATCTGGCTTTTGAAGTAAAAGTCTGCCGATCCCTGCTTCGAAAGCCAGTCTGTGGGACGTACTACTCTCATCGTTATTCTCATGCTTTGATCACGTCATCTTTCTTGCCAATTTGCAGCCCTGAAAGGAATTTGTGTATCTTCAGCTCCACTGCAGTCTGCATCAGTCTAACAACCAATGAAATATGCATTTCTTAGGCCATTTAAATTTCAAAGTACTTTTAAGAGAAACTTAAAATTTCAATGGTGTGCCTAATTTAGTAGGGTTGTATTTCATTGCATCGCATCGCCTTTTCATAAATCTTTCGCTTTTACAAACCATGCTGGATTCCCTCGATTTGCCAATTGCCATCCAGTGTTAAACTGCTGCAGAGTTTGCCAATACAGAGGGGAGGGCAGTGGTTAGAATTTCTCACTAAACCGTCATGGCTAAACGTAGCCTCTCCACTCTCGGGGTGCAGAGAAGGCTATAAATAAAGTTATTCAAAAACACTGTACATTTGCTATGTACATTCAGTCCTATCGCCTGACCCTTCGTCTGGGCTGGGGGAATGAGCGAGTGAGAGGCACAAACAACAGAAAAAGCAGACAAAATTCACATGCTTACAGTTTCTGTCCTGATTGAGATACAGAGTTGAGACTTTACATGTAGGCAGAGAATGAGTCAATAAAGAATTGTGTCAAATTTGAAGTCAATCGCTTCACGTGGAGCAAAACTATGGCAGCCGAAAGTTAGGCATTTTAAAACCTACTCACACCCTTTGCCCAGATCGGGAAAGAGAGGCAGGCGGGCGGAGGTTGGGGTGGCTGCCTCGCTGAAAAAACAGCCAAACTTTAAAAGTGCACAGCGCCGTTCAGGATTAACTTTCAGACTCGAAATTTTACATGATTGTGCCAAAATAGTTTAAGATTATATGTGTCAAATTTGAAGAGAATCGGTAGAAGTGGAGCGGCGCTATGGAGGATTTAGTGAAAAAATTGCGCATTTTGAGCAGTTTTTTGCACTTTTAGGTGGGAAGACTCAAATTTAGGAAATTAAAAGGTAGCCTAAGACATTTTCCGTAGTAAGTTTAGGGTGGGTGTAAAGTTTGGTGTCATTTGGTTGAGCGGTTTGGGAGTCCATAGCGAAGTAATTTGTCCACAGACAGACAGAGTTTTGATTTTTATAGGTAGAGATGTGCATGTAATTTCGAAACCAATAAAGTACATAATGTACTAAAAGCACTATTGTTTTCCTGATTTGAATTCGACTTTGACTTCGTTTGTAAAGCAAAATTACATGTAACTGACCATTTAGCTAGGTTTTCAATTAGAAAGTGGACGTTTTAAGAACATATAGCTATGTACATTTAATTTGCGCTGCATGTATTTTTAAGAATATTCTTAAAACTACTCCTGTTTAAACTGAAAAAATACGAGCTAAGGTAAAAAATCTGTATCTGAAGTACTCGGGTAAAAAAACACGCTAAACTTCCCAAGTCAACCATGTACTTGGATGACATTCTTGACTTACCAAGTTCTTAGCAAGGTTTGTTTTTTTCTTAGGCTTATTCTTTTACTTAGAACAAAATTTTGAACATAAGAGCGGACTGACTATTCTGTGTTAAGAAAGTACAACAAAAGGCGATAGAAAAATTTACAATTTTAGTACTAAATTTTTAGTTGTAGTAATAAATACTATTATAATTCAAATTATATTTAATGTAAAGTTAAATAAATTATATTATATCGTTCGCCGAAGTGGTCAATTGCATTCGCCGAAGTGGATTCTCCGAAATGGTCTTTCGCCGAAGTGGCCTTCGCCGAAGTGGGCTTTCGCCGAAATGGACTGAAACCCAAACAATCACAGTTAGCATCAGGGCATGTCAAATAGTGTGTCACAGACTGGCAAAGCCTAGGAGCAATCAAAGTCTATTCCATTGGCAATGTTGGCCAGGGACCAGGGTAGGCCCTATCCTAGCCCCATAGTAGGCAGTCCGGCGATTTTCCTCTTTCGTTCGTTAAATTATTTTTTCGACAGAAACAAGTTGTCCATGCCCAAGCAAGCCCGTCCATAAAGCGATCGCCCGTGCGCTGCTGCAGACGCATCGCCGGGGCTCCGGGGCATGTTGAGCATGTCTGTTGGTTGGCCAGAAGATGGAAGGTTGCCATCCAGTTGATGCAGTCTCTAGGCGTCTGGGTGATGTTGGCCAGCTCGCGCATCGTAAAGTTTATGTCGCACAGCTCCAGCGAGGGACGCAGTTGTCCAGGAGGGACGATGAATGTAGGTGCCGCTGGGCGCCCAGCCATGTTGCAGTTCGAGTAAAATTTAATAAAATTTAACAAGTGAAGACTCAATGCGATAAGTCAAAGCTCATGCGAGAGTGGGAAGGGGAGCAAGGAGCGAGTGCAAGCTGCTGCCTATACTCCGCCACGAACCGAGTAGGTGAGTAGTGCCATAGACATCGCCGGCAGTCCATGTATGTATCAACAAGTAAGTATAAATAATGGTTTAAGTATTAATTATTAAGTTGTTTTATAGTTAAGTAATGCTTAAATAGAAATAATTAAGTATAAATATAATGTTTAGGCCCTACTAGGCCTAATACTAATATAACTTCTATTCTAGTCAATCTAGAAACTTCTAATAGAACTTTTATAGGCCTACAATAGCAACAATACTTAATTGCTACTGAAAATAGGCCTACTAATGCTAAACTTTTTCACATTAATAAAAATTAGAGTTTGCTAAAGTTTTATTGTACTTTATTTGGTATATTCTATGTAACTATATGTTTCTAATTCTAAGTTGATAATACAGTTTACTAAAGACGTATAAAGTATCTTTGTTTTATTCTACCTGTTTTTAATATTTAAAAAAATTTTTTTTTAAATTAATAACTATGGCTAAGGGCTATGGCTAAATCTATGGAATGTGATAGCAACTACCATATTTCCATAGTTGTAGCCATAAGAGCAGCTAGCTACTATAGGGATATCCATAGTTGCCATAGGTACCTATTTTACCATATTTGCTGTAGGATCCCATAGCTATAGCTATGGCTACAGTGGAACATTATAATTTTCCTCATTACTAAGCATTCTGTCAGCTTGGTTTGTCAACAACAATTAAGGTATGTGTTTGTTTAATTATTAGAGATATGATAAACATTTTTCTTTTCTTCTAATGTTTTATATATTTAGAATTTAGCCTATTATTATAACAAAGGCTAGACTAGAGTTTGGGCATTAGAATTCTATAATAGCTATAGATATAGGCCTACTATTTGATAGATTACATGGAACTTTAGCAAAGTAATGTTTTGGCAAATAATGTTTTAGTAAAATATTGTAATATTTTGGCAAACTCAATTTTGAGAACTTTTTCATTTTGAAGACACAATGCTATATGGCATATATTTTATTAATTTGTAAACTAGCAATTTGAAAATTTTTTAATTTCTTACTAAATGGAAAACACCAAAAATCAAAATGACTGCCACCAAAGTAGCCAGTTCCCTTTTAAAATGCAATATCTATTTAAGGTAAAGGCTTGTTTCCAGTTTATTATTTTTATATAGGTTTTTTATATTTTTTAATTTTTTAGATGAAGGCTTGCTCTCTATTTGTTAATTTTACCTCTTTGTTACTTTTAATATTTTTATTTGTATTGTAAAGCTTTTAATTATTTAATTGTTTTTATCTTTTTTTGTTTTTTGTTATTCATTTATTCTTGGCATAAGGTAGTTTTCAAAATAAAACTGGGACAATTTTCAAAATAGATCTTATGCAATGTTGGCAATTTATCTTCATTCAAATTTGTGCAATTCTAGCTAGGCAATTTAGTGCAATGTATTCATTGGAATCTGCCTTGTTTGTTCTATCTGCTAGGTCCTTCATTCGAAAAGAGGGTAGGAAATATCATAGTTGAGTAGTCATTCTTCTAAGTTCTATATAGTAAACCTTTTTTGAACTTGCCAAAACAATCATTACTTTTGTAATGTGCCAAAACATTATTTTACCAAAATATCAAATTTATGACCATATTGACCATAGACAAAACTCATTTACATTGGCAAACATATCTTGGATTAAGTTAATTGCGCGTAAGCCCAAATGATTTTCTATGGTATTATAAAGTACTAATAAGGGAAAGGTGAAAATAATTCTTATTTGCTGTCGGTTGATATTCATTATTGTCATTTATGGTTATTCCTAGCAGTGGCATAAGAAATAGAAGATAAAATTAGGATGGTGTAGTTTTTTAAATATCAATGAAGTATATTATAAAAGATCAGGTTAATCGGTTTCTAGTGCAGAATTAACAACCAAAGCCATCAGTCATGCCACTGCCGCCAAATGTACAACTGGGCGATGATGGCAAGCCTAAACGCCGCCGGGTCACAGCAATCACCTTGTTCACCCGAGATCTGCGCGGGAGACGGGCAGACTTGCGCAATCTACCCATGTCCAACATGCAGCTGATCAATGCGGCTACAGAAGCCTTCGATCGTCTGTCCTTGGAGGAGCAGCGGCGATATGAAAAACTCGCTAAGGCTGAAAATCGCCGTTATGATGACATGTATGGCGACCAGTTCCGGCGGGACAGTGAGGTAATTGGGCTTCATTGTAGTCACCTGACTACCGCTGTGATTGCTAATAATTTGTTTGATCTGTGCCGCCCTGATTGTTAATAATTTGTTTGATCTGTGCCGCTGTGATTGTTAATAATTTGTTTGATCTGTGCCGCTGTGTTTGTTAATAATTTGTTTGATCTGTGCCGCTGTGTTTGTTAATAATTTGTTTGATCTGTGCCGCCCTGATTGTTAATAATTTGTTTGATCTGTGCCGCCCTGATTGTTAATAATTTGTTTGATCTGTGCCGCTGTGATTGTTAATAATTTGTTTGATCTGTGCCGCTGTGTTTGTTAATAATTTGTTTGATCTGTGCCTCTGTTAATAATTTGTTTGATATGTGCCGCCTTTATTGTTAATAATTTGTTTGATCTGTGCCTCTGTTAATAATTTGTTTGATATGTGCCGCCTTTATTGTTAATAATTTGTTTGATCTGTGCCTCTGTTAATAATTTGTTTGATATGTGCCGCCTTTATTGTTAATAATTTGTTTGATCTGTGCCTCTGTTAATAATTTGTTTGATATGTGCCGCCTTTATTGTTAATAATTTGTTTGATCTGTGCCGCTGTGATTGTTAATAATTTGTTTGATCTGTGCCGCCCTGATTGTTAATAATTTGTTTGATCTGTGCCGCCCTGATTGTTAATAATTTGTTTGATCTGTGCCGCTCTGATTGTTAATAATTTGTTTGATCTGTGCCTCTGTTAATAATTTGTTTGATATGTGCCGCCTTTATTGTTAATAATTTGTTTGATCTGTGCCGCTGTGTTTGTTAATAATTTGTTTGATCTGTGCCGCTGTGTTTGTTAATAATTTGTTTGATCTGTGCCGCTGTGTTTGTTAATAATTTGTTTGATCTGTGCCGCTGTGTTTGTTAATAATTTGTTTGATCTGTGCCACCCTGATTGTTAATAATTTGTTTGATATGTGCCACCCTGATTGTTAATAATTTGTTTGATCTGTGCCGCCCTGATTGTTAATAATTTGTTTGATCTGTGCCGCTGTGATTGTTAATAATTTGTTTGATATGTGCCGCTCTGATTGTTAATAATTTGTTTGATCTGTGCCTCTGTTAATAATTTGTTTGATATGTGCCGCCTTTATTGTTAATAATTTGTTTGATCTGTGCCGCTGTGTTTGTTAATAATTTGTTTGATCTGTGCCGCTGTGTTTGTTAATAATTTGTTTGATCTGTGCCGCTGTGTTTGTTAATAATTTGTTTGATCTGTGCCGCTGTGTTTGTTAATAATTTGTTTGATCTGTGCCGCTGTGTTTGTTAATAATTTGTTTGATCTGTGCCTCTGATTGTTAACAATTTTTTTATTTGTGCCGCCCTGATTGTTAACAATTTGTTTGATCTGTGCCGCCCTGATTGTTAATATTTTTTTATCTGTGCCGCTTTCTTATAATTATTCTTTTCTGATCGGGCCCGTGCCAAAATAGTATTAAAAGCCTTCCCATACTACTTAGGGCGCTTACATCTCCGAGCGCGACTCATTGGCTGCCAAGAAGCACGAATTCGAGCGCTACACGGCTAAGATCGTGTCCAGCTTGGCTGGTCACGTGACCGACAAGTCTGAACTGATTCGCACAGAATTTGTAGTTGGCGACGTTTGCCCGTTCGTAGACGCGGACGAGCGGGACAATAATCTGTACGTGCCCGCCGAGTTCGGCTTTGTCAAGTTCAGCCTAGCCAGAGGCGTGGTCGGCTCCGTGCACTGCATTGTGCAGCCTCGGCCTGGCGCCATTCCAACCCATCTGCAGAGCCACTGCCGCGATCTCTTGACGGACACGCACGGCATTCCTACGCACAGCTGCCCGGAGGCCGAGGAGAGCATGGCTCGGCTGTGCATTGAGCTCAAAGCGCTCTGTTTAAATAGTGCCGAGGCTCAACAGCAATATCAGCTGCCGATATTTGTGCCATCCCAGCGACTGGTTGCCATGCAGAAATCTCTGATCTACGCCTTTAACAATCCCGTTGTCAGCCGGGACGGCTGCCCGTTTGTCAAAGAGATCAGCTGCAGCAACAAGACCAAAGTGTTCTCTTTCGAGAGCCTGTTTCTGGCTATTCTGGGGAGCAACTGTCTGCCGGAAGAGAAACGAATGGTGAAAGCGTGTTTTAATTAGCCTTTGACATGACCTTTGGTGGCTGAGACAGACAGACAGACAGACAGACAGACAGACAGACAGACAGACAGACAGACAGACAGACAGACAGACAGACAGACAGATGGACACTAAGACAGACAGACAGACAGACAGACAGACAGACAGACAGACAGATGGACACTAAGACAGACAGACAGACAGACAGACAGACAGACAGACAGATGGACACTAAGACAGACAGACAGACAGACAAACAGACGGACAGACAGACAAACAAACAGACAGACAGGCATAAAAGAGAAATTCTCTTCTTTTATCTTATTTAGCCTATTTTGCTTAATATCTATGCGTCTTAGTTTAGTCGCAGAGCCTGTAAGTGTGCTAAGAGCCTGTATCGATTTGGGAGTACGAGATTTGCTAGCAGGAAATCTGCTAGCCGAAGTTTGCTAGCGAGAAATTTGCTTGCCGAAATCTGCTAGCCGAAGTTTGCTAGCGAGAAATTTGCTTGCTGAAATCTGCTAGCCGAAGTTTGCTAGCCGAAATCTGCTAGCCGAAGTTTGCTAGCCGAAATCTGCTAGCCGAAGTTTGCTAGCGAGAAATTTGCTTGCTGAAATCTGCTAGCCGAAGTTTGCTAGCCGAAATCTGCTAGCCGAAGTTTGCTAGCCGAAATCTGCTAGCCGAAGTTTGCTAGCCGAAATCTGCTAGCCGAAGTTTGCTAGCGAGAAATTTGCTTGCCGAAATCTGCTAGCCGAAGTTTGCTAGCGAGAAATTTGCTTGCTGAAATCTGCTAGCCGAAGTTTGCTAGCCGAAATCTGCTAGCCGAAGTTTGCTAGCCGAAATCTGCTAGCCGAAGTTTGCTAGCCGAAATCTGCTAGCCGAAGTTTGCTAGCGAGAAATTTGCTTGCCGAAATCTGCTAGCCGAAGTTTGCTAGCCGAAATCTGCTGGCCGAAGTTTGCCAGCCGAAGCTTGCTAGCAGGAATTTTGCTAGCGAGGATTTTGCTAGCAGGAATTTTGCTGACCGAACTTCTTGCAACCGGCGTCAAAATATTGCTTGTTTTCTGGCAATGGCAATGCATTGTTTTAGCTAAAAAAACCCAGAGAACTAAGTAAAATTCCTAAATATTTTTCTTATAGGATCTTTCTTATAAGATCCTAAAAGCATCAGCATCAGTTCAAGTGTTTGGAAAGTCAGTTTGTCATTGTGGGGGACAGAATACTCTCAAGTCGCAATCAGATAGCTCGTAGTAGGACAGTAGTTGAATTCCTTACTGAACTGTCAAGGCTTAACGTTACCAGAGAAGGCTATAAAAAGTTATTCCAAAACAATGTACATTTGCTATGTACATTGAGCCCTATCACCTGATCCTTGGTCTGGGGGAATGAGTGAGTGCAGTAGCACAAACAACAGAGAAAGCAGACACTTCACATGCCTACATTTTCTGTTCTAACTGAAGTACAAAGTTGAGACTATATTTGGACAGAGAATGGGTCAATGAAGAATTGTATCAAGTTTGAAGTCAATCGCTGTATACGTGGAGCAAACTTGTGTCAGCTGAAAGTTAGTCAATTTTAAACCCCTTTCACACATCTGTCCAGTGGCCAGGAAGGAGAGAGACGGAGGTTGGGGTGGCTGTCTCGCTGACGAAAAGCAGACTAGCTTTAAAAGTACACAGTGCCGTTCAGAATTAACTTCGAGACTCGAAACTTTATACGATTGTGTCAAAATAGTTGAAAATTGGATTGTGTCCAATTTGAAGAGGATTGGTAAAAGTGGAGCGACGCTATAGAGGATTTAATGAAATTCTTGCGAAACTGGACAAGCCAATTGTCTCTACCTAATTACAACTTCCTGAGTTCGGCTAGCCAAATTGCTGCTTGCCGGTTTTGGTTGGATTCTCGCTAGCAGATTTCGACTAGCTAAATTCTCGCTAGCAAAATTCCTGCTAGCAACTTTCGGCCAGCAAAATTCCTGCTAGCAAATCTCGGCTAGCAAAATCCTCGCTAGCAAAATTCCTGCTAGCAAGCTTCGGCTGGCAAACTTCGGCCAGCAGATTTCGGCTAGCAAACTTCGGCTAGCAAACCTCGGCTAGCAGGTTTCGGCTAGCAGATTTCGGCTAGCAAACTTCGGCCAGCAGATTTCGGCTAGCAAACTTCGGCTAGCAAACTTCGGCTAGCAGATTTCGGCAAGCAAATTTCTCGCTAGCAAACTTCGGCTAGCAGATTTCCTGGTAGCAAATTTCATAGACCCTATCAATTTGCCTCCCCCGGTCGCACATGCAGAATCGGGTGCTGGACCAGCAGATCACGCAGCTGCTAGACAGGCACCGGTACACCGGAGAAGAGCACGCCTGCAAGCGGCATCGGCAGGAGGACAACATGACCCACTGTGCCCTGATGCGCGCTCACTGTCACGCTTGGACACTGCTTGAACGGGCCATTGAGCCATTCGAACTCACCTGTACGCCGAATCACGGGCCGAAGGAGTTGGACACTCCGGTTGCGCGGCCTGTCAAAGCCGGCTGGCTGTCTAAGGCCAACAATCGCCGGTTGGCTTCCAGCAGCTGCCCAGCTAATATGGCGGCTTCATCTGGCGGCGCTGGCAGCGGCGGCGGCTTTCGCGGCCAGCGCTGCTGGCAGCCACCGGCCCAGCCACCAGCTGCTCGACGATTGCCGGCGGCGGCGGCGGCGGCGGCTCCCACGCCTCCGGCTGTGAACTTTTTCGAGCCTGGTTGTCAAGACGACCGCTACGCCGACGAAGTCGACGAGGATTGCGTGTCGCCGGCGCCCAGCGACTATTGTCCGGCTGCTCTGGAGCACGAGTTCACCCGGGCCGTGTCTATGGAATCGAGGCTGCCGGTCGCTGCTCGCCAGGATAGCGGCTTTGTCGACACTGTTACCGTCGGCGGCGTCGGAGGTGCCGGAGGTCGCGGTCGAGGCCGCGGTCGACCGAAGGCTAGCGGACCTCGCGGACCTATCATTATCGACTGACAGAAATTTATTGACGCTGCCTGTTTTTTGCTCAAGTCGGACAGTTCTTTTTAAGTCCGGTAAAAATCCCAATTTAAGTTGTTTTCAAAGCGCACGCTGTTGACTCACTGCAGTTTCTGTTAGTCGTTATGGGTAAAGGTATTTTAATTTTTTTCTGTCTTAAGCCAGTCCTGATTAGTCTTTTGTGGCATCCTCCGTTTAGCATTTAATTTTTTTATGAATTTGTACTTAAAAACTAACGCTTGTTACGATCTTATGTAACTCGCTTTAGCATTGTTTTAATAGAAATTAACTAGCGTCTCTCAAAAGCTTTTATACAATAATTACAACAGTCGTGCTGCTGTTTAATAAAACGATCGGTGATGGTAATTTTCTGGTTTATAATAAATATAAATGCTTACAGGTGGTTCATTTGCTTTTCGATTTTTTCTGGAAAAGTTCCTTTAAAGTTCGAATTTTTTTGTAAAAATCGCCGCGCCTCATCAGGCGCCAGGTGGAATGTACAGCTGGTACAGTGCTAACAGTCCCTCCTAGCTCAGGGCTGCCAACCAATCACAGCAGGGTGAGCTGGAGCTCAGAGCTGCTAGCCAATCACAGCAGAGAGAGTTGGAGCTCAGAGCTGCTAGCCAATCACAGCAGAGAGAGTTGGAGCTCAGAGCTGCTAGCCAATCACAGCAGGGAGAGTTGGAGCTCAGAGCTGCCAGCCAATCACAGCAGGGAGAGTTGGAGCTCAGAGCTGCCAGCCAATCACATCAGGGAGAGTTGGAGCTCAGAGCTGCCAGCCAATCACAGCAGAGAGAGTTGGAGCTCAGAGCTGCCAGCCAATCACAGCAGAGAGAGTTGGAGCTCAGAGCTGCTAGCCAATCACAGCAGGGAGAGTTGGAGCTCAGAGCTGCCAGCCAATCACAGCAGGGCGAGCTGTAGCTCAGAGCTGCTAGCCAATCACATCAGGGAGAGTTGGAGCTCAGAGCTGCCAGCCAATCACAGCAGAGAGAGTTGGAGCTCAGAGCTGCCAGCCAATCACAGCAGAGAGAGTTGGAGCTCAGAGCTGCCAGCCAATCACAGCAGGAAGAGTTGGAGCTCAGAGCTGTCAGCCAATCACAGCAGGGAGAGTTGGAGCTCAGAGCTGCCAGCCAATCACTGCAGGGTGAGTTGGAGCTCAGCTAAATTTCCCCTCTGTTACAATGGCTGCTTTAAAGAAATGCAGTAGGGAATGATTTAACGGCGGTCATCTTAAGGACTTGAGTAGAGGAAGGATCTCGTTTCTTATCTAAGGCATTTTAATTCACTCTATAGGTTGGTTTAGTCTGGGTCTGCATATTTCTTCGTAGCTATTGTAGAATTGCTTGCAAAAGTTTTAAGTTGTCATTTCTTATAAATCAATAAAATTGCAAGCCCAATAGATAAAGATTGTTATAAGAAACTTTCCTGCCCACTTGTTGTTATTGAGAAAACTCTACGCTTAACTTGCGATTGATTTCTGATTCCGATTAAAACTGTCGGCACATTCAGCAAGCTCGGTTTCTTCGAGTCTAGAGTTTAAGGACCCCCTGCCTTTGCCACTTGATAGACTGTAGAGGGGGGCAGGCGAGGTGGGGGCGGATTCGAATTCGCCAAAACTGGGAATAAGAAATCCTTTAGGCACCGCCGGAAAGCAGACGAATGGAGGATAGAGTTGGGGCAGCGAGTGCAGCTCGAGGCTGGCAGTCCCGCGGCCCTCAATTCTTAGCCGGTCCCTCCACCTCTTCTTAGTTCCGAGACATGGATTTCTAGACCAGAACGAATAATGTTGCTTGGAACATTGCTTGCTTACCGGTCTTCAGTGGTCGCTTTTCTAAGAAACGTTAGCTTGATAAGCTTAATACCATTGACCCTGAAGTAGAAGTCGTATTGCTAGTGCATTTAGTATGCTCATAGACCGAGTTTGTCTATGGCTAAACCCCATTCAGCGCTATGCGTTCTCTAGAGCTCACTTCATGTCCGTAGGCCTAAAACCAGCTTCTAGCTACGGAACTCCACGACTCCCCAGCCGTTTGAGATGAGGCATGGGCAAGAGGGCAGCGGTCTGCTTGAGTTCAACTCCTCGCCCCAGCTGCAGTCGGGCAAGTAGGCATTTTACATTCCTTCCTCGCGATTGCCGTGCAGTGCGCGGCCGTGCTAAAGGCGAGAGGGGGTTGGTGAAGTTCCAGAGGGCACGGGAAGGGGGAGATTGGGGAGCACCGCGGGCAGAGCTAGTAATGCCGTCGCTGCGGCTTCTGGGATTGGGGGAGGACAGACAGGAGGAGGACTAGGGAGACTAGGAGGTCGATTGTGGAGCTTGGGAAGGAGCTGCTCACGCACTGAGGAGGCCTAGGGATAGAGGGAAGGAGCAGCAAGGAGGGGGGTTGGAAGATTTATTTATCCCTCCCTGCTGCCCGGTCCGCTGCGGCTATTTCTCCCTATATTGGCTTCCCCTTCTCCCACTGCATTTCCCCTTTTTTATCCCATTCCAAAAGCAACTGAGCCGCTGCCAGCTCCTGAAAGCATATTTTTCAGCAGTGAGAACTGAGAATGCAATCGATTAAGTGCGTGGTGGTTGGCGACGGTGCTGTGGGCAAGACCTGCCTGCTGATCTCTTACGCAACCAACCAGTTCCCTGAAGAGTACATACCCACAGTGTTCGACACCTACAGTGCCAACGTGATGGTGCAGCAGAAGTCCATCAATTTGTGCCTGTGGGACACCGCCGGTGGGTCGCTTATTCAGTCTGTGTTAGCCCCGCTCTTCAATCCGCTCCCTTCCTCTTCAATCCGCTCCCTTCCTCTTCAATCCGCTCCCTTCCTTTTCAATCCGCTCCTTTCCTCTTCAATCCGCCCCCTCCCTTCCTTTTCAATCCGCTCCCTCCCTCCCACTTCAATCCGCTCCCTTCCTCTTCAATCCGCTCCCTTCCTCTTCAATCCACTCCCTTCTTCTTTTTAATCCGCTCCCTCCCTCCCTCTTCAATCCGCTCCTTTCCTCTCCAATCCGCTCCCTCCCTCCCTCTTCAATCCGCTCCCTTCCTCTTCAATCCGCTCCCTTCCTCTTCAATCCGCTCCTTTCCTCTTCAATCTGCTCCCTGCCTCCCTCTTCAATCCGCTCCTTTCCTCTTCAATCCGCCCCCTCCCTTCCTTTTTAATCCGCCCCCTCTCTCCCTCTTCAATCCGCTCCTTTCCTCTTCAATCCGCCCCCTCCCTTCCTTTTCAATCCACCCCCTCCCTCCACTTCAATCCGCTCCCTTCCTCTTCAATCCGCTCCCTTCCTCTTCAATCCACTCCCTTCTTCTTTTTAATCCGCTCCCTCCCTCCCTCTTCAATCCGCTCCTTTCCTCTCCAATCCGCTCCCTCCCTCCCTCTTCAATCCGCTCCCTTCCTCTTCAATCCACTCCCTTCTTCTTTTTAATCCGCTCCCTCCCTCCCTCTTCAATCCGCTCCTTTCCTCTCCAATCCGCTCCCTCCCTCCCTCTTCAATCCGCTCACTCCCTCCCTCTTCAATCCGCTCCTTTCCTCTCCAATCCGCTCCCTCCCTCCCTCCCTCTTCAATCCGCTCACTCCCTCCATCTTCAATCCGCTCCTTTCCTCTTCAATCCGCTCCCTCCCTCCCTCTTCAATCCGCTCCCTTCCTCTTCAATCCACTCCCTTCTTCTTTTTAATCCGCTCCCTCCCTCCCTCTTCAATCCGCTTTCTCCCTCCTTCTTCAATCCGCTCCCTCCCTCCCTCTTCAATCCACTCCCTTCTTCTTTTTAATCCGCTCCCTCCCTCCCTCTTCAATCCGCCCTCTCCCTCCCTCTTCAATCCGCTCCTTTCCTCTTCAATCCACTCCCTTCTTCTTTTTAATCCGCTCCCTCCCTCCCTCTTCAATCCGCTCCTTTCCTCTTCAATCCGCTCACTCCCTCCCTCTTCAATCCGCTCACTCCCTCCATCTTCAATCCGCTCCCTTCCTCTTCAATCCGCTCCCTTCCTATTCAATCCACTCCCTTCTTCTTTTTAATCCGCTCCCTCCCTCCTCTTCAATCCGCCCTCTCGCTCCTCTTCAATCCGCCCTCTCCCTCCTCCATCCGCCCCGCCAGGCCAGGAGGAATACGACCAGCTGCGCATTCTGAGCTATCCTCAGACTGACGTCATGATCGTCTGCTTCTCGCTCGAAAACCCGGTCAGTTGCGACAATGTCCGCTCAAAATGGGTACCGGAAGTGCGGCACTACGCACCGGAAGCGCCAATCCTGCTAGTTGGCACCAAGCGAGATTTGCGCGAAGACCCCGACACAATTGAGAGACTGAGGGCCAAGGGCAAGGCGCCAGTCTCTACTGAGAAGGTGAGCTCTGGAGCCGGGTGAGGCTGACCGCGGCTCAACTCCATTTGCATTTTGATTGTCATTAGCGCAGCTACTGCGCCCCATCGCCCCGCTACCCAGCTCCATTTTGTCCGCCTTCTTTGCTCACTAACCAATCATCTTTTCCCTCTCTATTCTCCCATCCTTCCTCCCAGTCTTCTCTCATACTCTACTCTCTCATCATCCCATCCACTCTCATCATCCCATCTATCTACTCTCATCATCCCATCTACTCTCATATTCTACCCTCTCATCCTCCCATCTACTCTCTTATCCTACCACCCGCACCTAGTCTCTCATACTCTCCTCTACTCTCTCATTTTCTAATCTCCCATTTTTCTTCTCCCCTTCCCCTATCTCCTCCATCCTCTACCGGTATCTAAATGCAGATAAACACAGACGCATGCATCCGTAACCGTCTCCCAGGGCCTGGCTCTGGCCAAGGAGGTTCAGGCAGCGGCCTACCTGGAGTGCTCATCCAAGCTGCAGTCCGAGGTGAAATCCGTCTTCGACGAAGCCATTCGCCTTGTCCTGGTCCCTCGCCGGCCAGTTCGGAGACAGAAGCGCGAGTGCCAACTATTGTAATATTTCGGCGCCGTTTTAAAATCTGTGCACCTCTCGAGCAGTAAAAATAGCGTCTTTCGCTATTTTTGCAGTTAGAATTCGAAAACTTTTTCTTTACTTGAGGACCGACTGATAAACCCTACTTATATAAGTAGTACCTTGAAGATGGCATTTCGTCTTTGGATTAGTGAAGTTGGGGCACAAGCAACCACAAAAAACTAAACGTCACGATATAATGCTTGCTTTAATTATTATTTTTTGCTAGCTTCCAAAGTCTGCTTCCAAAAGACTCTAACGAAGAGAGCGTCTTGTTTTCGAAAAACTCGTTCATTTATTTGTAGTATTGTTCCTTGTGCCGCTTGACTCTGCGCTTTTTGTTGAATAGCCTTGCTTTCTAAGAAAAAATAAGGTTTGCGATTCCGTCTATTTACATGTATTAGCATGAGTGACTGTGAAAGCACTGTTGGACAGTGGCGCTGGCCTGTTAGACAGTAGCGTCTACCTGTTAGACGGTAGCGTCTACCTGTTAGACGGTAGCGTCTACCTGTTAGACAGTAGCATCTACCTGTTAGACGGTAGCGTCTACATGTTAGACAGTATAGCGTTTACCTGTTAGACAGTAGCATCTACCTGTTAGACGGTAGCGTCTACATGTTAGACAGTAGCGTTTACCTGTTAGACAGTGGCGCCGAACTGTTAGACAGTGGCGCCGACCTGTTAGACATTAGCGTTTACCTGTTAGACAGTAGCGTTTACCTGTTAGACAGTAGCGTTTACCTGTTAGACAGTAGCGTTTACCTGTTAGACAGTAGCGTTTACCTGTTAGACAGTGGCGCCGAACTGTTAGACAGTGGCGCCGACCTGTTAGACATTAGCGTTTACCTGTTAGACAGTAGCGTTTACCTGTTAGACAGTAGCGTTTACCTGTTAGACAGTAGCGTTTACCTGTTAGACAGTAGCGTTTACCTGTTAGACAGTAGCGTCTACCTGTTATACAGTAGCGTTTACCTGTTAGAGAGTAGCATCTACCTGTTAGACGGTAGCGTCTACCTGTTAGACAGTAGCGTTTACCTGTTAGACAGTGGCGCCCACAACAGCCGGTCAGTTGTCAGTGCCATGCATGTCTGTATTCTGTAATTCATCACCCGCTTGTTCCCTCTTGCCTGCTTCCACAGTTCATTATGCTCGTATATTCAATATCTCTCTTTCTATTTGCAAGAACTGGCTCTTGCCAGCGATCGCTCGCTCGCAAGTCCACCGCGATCATGCGGCACCCACGAATCAAGGACAAGCCAGTAACCATGTACACCTGGCCTCCATCTCATTTCTAAGAAAATCAAGGATTTTATATTTTTATAGAAAGATGACTAACTGCTTCTGCTTTCTCCAATATTCCTAACGATTTGTGAAAGCACGCGGCTGCCTGTCTGCACGAAGCCTTCACATGACCGAAGTCTCAATGCGATAATCTCTTTCTCTGCTGCTTTGCGGTGAATAAATTAATATAATTGCTGTACATACGACTGCATATATTATATATATTATTGCAGTACAATGCACACTGATTATGGATTATTGAACGAACGAGCCTGTTTGAAAAGTAACGCCTTAACATTGGGCTATTCGAATTTAATTCATTGCGCCTTGTGAAAGTGGATTACTAGAATCTCAGGTTAAGCAAAGCTGCCGTTAGCAAATTAAGCTTGGATAGCAGCTTGGGGAGCTGCCGTAGACAAGCAGGCAGATTACATGTAGCACAACAAATTCAATGTACTGCATTCTGAAACCTGCCCTCTCCTTCCTCGATCCGCCCTCTCTCTCTCCTCAATCCGGCTTCTCCTTCCTCAATCCGGCTTCTCCTTCCTCAACCCGCCCTCTCCTTCCTCAACCCGCCCTCTCCTTCCTCAACCCGCCCTCTCCTTCCTCAACCCGCTCTCTCCTTCCTCGACCCGCTCTCTCCTTTCTCATTTCGCCCTCTCCTTCCTAGATCCGCCCTCTCTCTCTCCTCGATCCGGCTTCTTCCTCAACCGGCCCTCTCCTTCCTCAACCCGCCCTCTGCTTCCTGAAACCGCCCTTTCCTTCCTCAACCCGCCCTCTCCTTCCTCGATCCGCCCTCTCCTTTCTCATTTCGCCCTCTCCTTCCTAGATCCGCTCTCTCCTTTCTCATTTCGCCCTCTCCTTCCTAGATCCGCTCTCTCCTTTCTCATTTCACCCTCTCCTTCCTAGATCCGCCCTCTCTCTCTCTCCTCGATCCGGCTTCTCCTTCCTCAACCCGCCCTCTCCTTCCTCAACCCGCCCTCTCCTTCCTCAACCCGCCCTCTCCTTCCTCAACCCGCCCTCTCCTTCCTCGACCCGCCCTCTCCTTCCTAAAACCACCCTCTCCTTCCTTAAATCCGCCCTTTTTTTATTCAATTCTCGTTGGTAGTTGCACTTTGTAACAAAGAATACCGCAAAAAGCGAGACCTCTAAATATTTTAACGGTAAACTATTATAAGTAAGTGCATTCGGATATACCAATATTTATTTTGAAAATTAAATCAGCAAATCGAATATCGTGGCAGGCATCAGCTGGAAGAATGCAAGAATGCGCGACCAGTACAAATGTTTGTTCAGATAAGGCATGCCGAAGGAAAACCCTAAGTAGATTAGGAAAGTAGAAGAAAAACAATAAGATAAAAATCTTGATTTTCGTTGAATTTGGTGTAACATAGCTTGCGTATGACGCTGCATACCAAAATATCAAGCACTGTTTAAGTTACTTAAAGTTAATTTTTTTAATTGGCACTAAAATTCAGCTACTAATAGTAGCGAATGCTAAAAATTACAAAAGCTAATAACAAAGTGTATATAAAGCTAACCCCAGCTGGCTGGGGTGGTGGTTTCGGGGTTGTGGCTACCCTGGATGGGGCGGTGATTTCGGGGCTTTGGCTACCCTGGATGGGGTGGTGATTTCGGGGCTGTGGCTACCCTGGATGGGGTGGTGGTTTCGGGGTTGTGGCTACCCTGGATGGGGTGGTGATTTCGGGGTTGTGGCTACCCTTTATGGGGTGGTGGTTTCGGGGTTGTGGCTACCCTGGATGGGGTGGTGATTTCGGGGCTGTGGCTACCCTGGATGGGGTGGTGGTTTCGGGGTTGTGGCTACCCTGGATGGGGTGGTGATTTCGGGGTTGTGGCTACCCTTTATGGGGTGGTGGTTTCGGCTTATGGCTACCCTGGATGGGGTGGTGATTTCGGGGCTGTGGCTACCCTGGATGGGGTGGTGGTTTCGGGGTTGTGGCTACCCTTTATGGGGTGGTGGTTTCGGGTTCCTGGATGGGGTGGTGGTTGCGGGGTCGTTGCTACACAGGGGCCTGGATGGGGTGGTGGTTGTGGGGTCGTGGCTACACAGGGGCCTGGATGGGGTGGTGGTTGTGGGGTCGTTGCTACACAGGGGCCTGGATGGGGCGGGGGTTGTGGCTACATAAGGTGATTGCATGCAGTCAATCCTTCAAGGCTTCAACTGAGAACAAAACAAAACTAATAAAAGAGTGTAAAGTTAGCACAGCCAGAAGATAAAAAGCAGAGTAACAAATCGTACCAAAAATCTAGGAATAGAGTTGACAGAGTGAGTGAAAAAACAGCAATAAAACAGGGTCGCATGGACGGAAATAAGCAGATTTCAAAGGCAACTTCTTAAACCACAATCATTCATTTTTTCTCTAATATCAAAACTGATCGCAGTGAAATTTCAACAACACAACACCAGAAATTGAAACTGCACAGAAACTACACGCCAAAACAAATGAAAATGAAAATCATTCATCACCAGCATCGTCTTTGTACAGCACTAGCAGACAGGGCGACAGCTGCCTGGGATCGAACACCAGGTATTCCCTAGCCAAGTTATCGTCGCCTTTGTAAGCCGAACGGCCAGGACACAGCAGCGATTGGTAGCCGGCCGAGGGGCCGGCGCGGCCGCGGCAGGGCGACACGACGGTCTCGGTGGCGCCGAGGGCCGCCCAGACGAGGAGCAGCATCCCGGATGGAGCGTACAGGGCAGCCGTGAGCGGCGAGGGACTCAAATAGAAGCCTAAGCCGAATGCGCCCTGGCAAAGTGTTGCATTTTTAAAAGATAATGTTCATCGATTTTACGTCGCCTAAAATTTAAGTCTTACTAAAATAAGCGACTTTTGCCTAAAAATACATTAAAATGCTTCTTGTTTACTTTCTACTGAACTGCAAGTAGTTTACACGCAAATCTAGTTATTATTTATATAGGTTGGTTGTAGCCTAGTGGTTACAGCGTCGGACTCACGACAGAAGGTCGGGGGTTCGATTCCCGGTCCCACTCGGAACAATTTGTGTCTTTGAGCAAGACACTTAACTCTGCATTGCTTCAGTTCACCCAGCTGTAAAATGGGTGCCAGCATTAGCTGGGGTAATTGAGGGTGTGTGTGGCGACCCCCCCTCCCCCCAGTCCTTGGACTGAACAGCCGTACGCAGCCTTCAGATGCGCTGCGCAATAGCTGCGGCTGAGCTGTCGGTTGGACATCTGGCCTCATTGGGGCAGGTGAAATCAATTATTAATATTCAAACTATCTGTAACTTCTTTACACGGCTAGTGAAGGGCCAGAGAGGGCAAGCAAGGTGCCCCTACCTGCTCCATGTGCTCAGCTCCGGTGAATCCGCGCTCTAGCAGAGCCTCGCAGGCCTCGGCCCGCCGTGGTCCGCACAGGTACAGCTGGGTGCACTGCGCGTGCTGCTGCTGCTGTTGCTGGCGCCACAACTCGGACAGAGCGGTCGCGGGTTCGCGCACCGCAATGACCCGGTGCCGACCATTCGGCGCCCGGGGATCGGAGTTCAGACCGCGCTCAATTCGCGCGGCAGCTTGGCGCCAGCGCGCTGGAACAGCCGGATCGGTTTTTTCTACGGTGGCGGCGCTCTCTGGCGCGTCCGACAGAGAAGCCGCCTTCTGAGGCCCGTCAGCTGCCTCGCCGCCTTCGGTACCGACCCAAGTCGCTAAGCGCAGCTGCTCGGTGAGCGAGCGAATCAGGTCGTCCCTGGACTGCACCAGCAGGCGGAGATGGGCCAGCTCGTGGCGCATTCGTTCGAATAGAATTGTTTGGGAGTTTAGAGACTTAACCTGACAAATGCAAGTTGGGGATGGATGAGTGCGAGTTACGCATCGGCTTATATAGATAAGCACTGAAAACGCCTGGGGTAGTTAGTGGCGGCAACGATACTTGAAAAATTAGGAGGGTGGCGGCACATCAAAGGATCGGGGAGGTATAGCGGCACATCAAAGGATCGGGGAGGTATAGCGGCACATCAAAGGATCGGTGAGGTATAGCGGCACATCAAATGATATGAGTTATAGCGGCACATCAAAGGATATGAGTTATAGCGGCACATCAAATGATATGAGTTATAGCGGCACATCAAAGGATGAGTTATAGCGGCACATCAAAGGATATGAGTTATAGCGGCACATCAAATGATATGAGTTATAGCGGCACATCAAATGATATGAGTTATAGCGGCACATCAAAGGATCGGGGAGGTATAGCGGTACATCAAAGGATCGGGGAGGTATAGCGGAACATCGAAGGATCGGGGAGGTATAGCGGAACATCAAAGGATCGGGGAGGTATAGCGGCACATCAAATGATATGAGTTATAGCGGCACATCAAAGGATCGGGGAGGAATAGCGATACATGAATGGATCGGGGAGGTATAGCGGCATATCAAAGGATCGGGGAGGTATAGCGGCACATCAAAGGATCGGGGAGGTATAGCGGTACATCAAAGGATCGGGGAGGTATAGCGGCACATCAAAGGATCGGGGAGGTATAGCGGTACATCAAAGGATCGGGGAGGTATAGCGGTACATCAAAGGATCGGGGAGGTATAGCGGTACATCAAAGGATCGGGGAGGTATAGCGGCATATCAAAGGATCGGGTAGGTATAGCGGCACATCAAAGGATCGGGGAGGTATAGCGGTACATCAAAGGATCGGGGAGGTATAGCGGCATATCAAAGGATCGGGTAGGTATAGCGGCACATCAAAGGATCGGGGAGGTATAGCGGTACATCAAAGGATCGGGGAGGTATAGCGGCACATCAAAGGATCGGGGAGGGAGCGGCGCATCAAAGAAATCCATTGCCTCACCTGCTGAGCCCGATTAGCGAAGAACTGCCGTTCCATCTCCTTGGCTTCGAGCCGAGGCGAGTAGGGCAGGGCCGGGTGATCGGGCGCGAAGGCGGACCAGGGCGGGTGGTAGGACATGATAGTGCAGTTATAAAACTGATCAGCGAACTCTTTCCATTTCTCGTTCATCACAGGGTCGGTGATGAAGCCCCAGCGGGCGAAAAAGGACACGGCGTCGGGATCGGCGTGGACAACCACAGCGGAGTGGCGGCCCACGATGGCGGGATCCTTGAGGCTGCGGAGCAGGGCGCTGCCCAGGCCAGCCCGGCGGAACCGAGATCGGACGGCCAGGAAGACCAGGTGGACGACGCGCTCGCCCTCCACAGTTTTCAAATCGAAGGTGGCCGCCCCCGCGAGCCGATCCACAACGGCGGGGTTGGCGGCTTTGGCTTCATTGGTTGAGCTTTTTGGTGCGCCTTCTGTGGCACCTGGTTGGAGTTGGTTGGGGTTGATTGGAGTTGCTTGCTCTTGGTTGGAGTTGGTTGGTGTCGCTTGGAGTTGGTTGCTCTTGGTTGGAGTTGGTTGGAGTTGGTTGGTGTCGCTTAGAGCTGGTTGGGGTTGATTGGAGTTGCTTGCTCTTGGTTGGAGTTGGTTGGGGTTGATTGGAGTTGCTTGCTCTTGGTTGGAGTTGGTTGGTATTGTTTTGAGTTGCTTGCTCTTGGTTTGAGTTGGTTGGTGTCGCTTGGAGTTGGTTGTGGTATTGTTTTGAGTTGCTTGCTCTTGGTTGGAGTTGGTTGGAGTTGGTTGGTGTCGCTTGGAGTTGGTTGGTGTTGTTTTGAGTTGCTTGGAGTTGGTTGGTGTCGCTTGGAGTTGGTTGGTGTTGCTTGGAGTTGGTTGCTCTTGGTTGGAGTTGGTTGGAGTTGGTTGGTGTCGCTTAGAGCTGGTTGGTGTTGTTTGGAGTTGGTTGGTGTTGCTTGGAGTTGGTTGCTCTTGGTTGGAGTTGGTTGGTGTTGCTTGGAATTGGTTGGTGTTGTTTCGAGTTGGTTGGTGTTGTATGGAGTTGGTTGGAGTTGGTTGCTCTTGGTTGGAGTTGGATGGTGGATTGAAGAGTAAAGGTTTTGCTTATTTCATTGTACGTCTGTACTATGACTTATCATTTGCCAATTTTACCTGCCCCCCTCCGCGCCTCACGCCGCCTTTCTTACCCCCCATTCTGATTGGTTAACGTACGAGTACATAGTAGTTCATGCACATTTACAACCCCCCGCTAAAGCCTGTGTCAACCCCGCCTTCTACTTAAGAAATTGAGAATAAATATACCTAGCAAGACTAGACGGCGTGTATCCCCCTGTTGAATTGTTATTTGCTACAATTTCCAAATGTAAGGCTAGTCGCCAAGTGCTGAATTCTCGATTCTTTGGATTCTCTGTCAACAGTTGGTGTTGCTTGGAGTTGGTTGGTGTGCTTGGAGTTGGTTGGTGTTGTTTCGAGTTGGTTGGTGTTGTTTCGAGTTGGTTGGTGTGCTTGGAGTTGGTTGGTGTTGTTTCGAGTTGGTTGGTCTTTGCGCAATGTACATGTTGGCTGTTGGCTACCGAGTTTGACTGTGTACTTTTGAAGCCAGTGGACAGTGGGGTGTACTTTTGGACGAATAGCTGTGTGCATTTGGGCGAGTAAGGATAGGTGTGTACTTCTGGCTTGAGCAGGAGTGTACTTTTAGAGTGAGTGGAGCGTGTACTTTTGGGTTTCAGGATGGGCGGAGCGTGTTGGTCATTAGTTGATCAAGGCTGCTCAGATCCGCTCTAGCCATGCTGATGAGGCATCCGCCCAGCTCACCGTCAGCCGCCTTTATCCGATCAGCCGCTCGAGCCTCAAATTGAATTCGCGATTCCAGCTGCCGCCGGATGAAGCCGCGATAACCGACTGAGAAATCATCTTCATCATCATCGTCGTCCTCATCTTCCCATTCGCCGTCGCCGTCGCCACCGGTCTCGCCGTCCTCATCAGACGAGTAGAACTGCACAAAGTCGGAGGTTCGCTCCGGCTCTGGCTCAAAGTGGTCCAACTCGGCCTCGTCTGGCGGAGTGTACTTTGCTAACAGCGGCACGTACAGGGCCTTGCGAGCCTGCGCCAGGGCCTCTCCGATTGGCTGAGGCTCGCCCGCCGGGTCGCCAGATGCCGAACTATTAATCAGACAGTTTCACGGACGGAGTGGTGCAACATGGGCAGGTACTCGGACACACAAGCTACTCTGAAGCAATAGATATCCCATTGATCCTTCACATCCCCCAGCTAGATAGCCAGTAGATAACCCGTTGATCCTTCACATCCCCCAGCTAGATAGCCAGTAGATATCCCATTGATCCTTCACATCCCCCAGCTAGATAGCAAGTAGATATCCCGTTGATCCTTCACATCCCCAAGCTAGATAGCCAGTAGATATCCCATTGATCATTCACATCCGCAAGCTAGATAGCCAGCAGATATCCCATTGATCATTCGCATCCCAAGCTAGATAGCCGGCAGATATCCCATAGATCTTTCACATACCCAAGGTAGATAGCCAGCAGATATCCCATTGGTCATTCAAATCCCCAAGCTAGATAGCCGGCAGATATCCCATTGATCCCCAAGCTAGATAGCCGGCAGATATCCCATTGATCCCCAAGCTAGATAGCCGGCAGATATCCCATTGATCCCCAAGCTAGATAGCCGGCAGATATCCCATTGATCCCCAAGCTATATAGCCGGCAGATATCCCATTGATCCCCAAGCTAGATAGCCGGCAGATATCCCATTGATCCCCAATAGAGATAGCCGGCAGATATCCCATTGATCCCCAAGCTAGATAGCCAGCAGATATCCCAGCTCAGCCCTTACCTCTCCTCCTGCTGTTTCTGCAATTTTTTCCTCTCAGCAGCCAGAGCTCTCTCTGCCCGCGCCTCAGCCGCTGCCAAAGCCTCCTCAGGCTCTCGCACAGCAACCAAACTGTAGGTATTATCCCCAGACACAGTCGAATAGATAATCTCAGTCTCCATGGAGCCCAGAGCAACATCGTACAGCGCAGCGAGAGCGTGCACCAAATCCTGCGCCGGAATGCCGGCAACTTGACAAGCGGATTTAAATGTTGGATTTAGAAGCCGTTTAATATTGACCAGGTAAACTGAGAGCCGGTGACGCCCGGACGGGCCGTAAGGAACCGACAGGTCTGTCAGACAGACCGCCGGCTGCCCAACCAGCAGCTGCTTGACGATGCCCTCCAGGTTGCGTCTGCTGCTTCAGCAGTAGAGAAACATCAAATCCGATCAGTTTAAGCTGACAATTTTATCTAGATTTTCTATTTTTGTATGGCATCCTGACTATGGATCTCAAATTCAAAAATGTAATTTAGATTCAGACAATAAAACCTATAGCCCCCATGCAAGAAATATTTTCTCAGTATACTTTCTCAGGATACTACTAGAGACTAATGGAGACTAGTGGATACTAATAGAGACTACTGGATACTAATAGAGACTACTGGATACTAATAGGGACTACTGGATACTAATAGAGACTACTGGATACTAATAATTGCTACATTTTACAGCAAAATTTAGGCCTTAGAAAAGCTTATAACAACTTGCTTGGGCTTGTGGGTCTACAATAAAGTACATCATGTAGTTATTCACAATGAAAACATTGTAGATCAATTAGTTTATCTACAGCATATTATATATCGCTATGGAAATAAATGTACAAAAAGAAACCCAATTATAAATCATTGTAGCAACATAATGAAAACGTGAAAATTAGTTCGATGCACATTTATAATCAAATAGCACGCGCACTAGAAACTAGTTAAAGTAGCATAATTAAGCGGATAAATTTAATCTATAAAACCCCTGCATTAAGGATGCACTGCAGGTCAAGTATTAAAAGAGAAATTAAGTGCAGAACGAATTAGCGTACCAAACAACATATAAAAACAGAACTAAAAAGACAATGCCAGGACAACATAATATCGCTCTGAATTGCTTATATAATATTGAATGAATAACCAGCATCTCAAGAAGATTTTGATTGCTATATAAAAAACAGCTAGCTTATAAGGAAAGACACTGATAGAGTAATTAAATCGCGCAGAATGTAAGACAGAATTTCAATTCACGCGAAATATTATTGTGAAATTAAAACAAAACATTATTTTGTAGTTTCCAATGAGCCTATCGCTTTGAAGTGCACAGAAGCCAAACTGTGTTGTCCAATAAAAAATTACCGAGTACTATCACATGGGCTATGACAGAACAAAAGACCAAACAGTAAAATCATGCACAAATCTGTACAGTACACAACAGGTCAACATTATAACAAAGAAAAAAAAGGTTTCTGTCGCATTGAATGTATAATAACATAGGGGTGCAATAAAGAATATCAATCAGCTTTCAGTCATTCATTCGCATTGCACAGCTCAGTAAATGCACCGCTTTAACGCTTAGTGTAAGCTAGAATTCAGTTCGACCGCTTGCATACGTTTAGTACTGGTTATTATTAATTACCTGAGATCCTCAAACACAATTTGAAATCCCTAATCCTAATCCTGAAATTCTAAATCATGATATCAGATCCTCAATTACAATCTGAGATCCTCAATTACAATCTGAGATCCCAAATAACAATTTGAGATCCTCAATTACAATCTGAGATCCCAAATAACAATTTGAGATCCTCAATTACAATCTGAGATCCCAAATGACAATCTGAGATCCCCAATGACAATCTGAGATCCCAAATGACAATCTGAGATCCCCAATAACAATCTGAGATTCCCAATGACAATCTGAGATCTCAAATGACAATCTGAGATCCACAATGACAATCTGAGATCCCAAATGACAATCTGAGATCCCAAATAACAATCTGAGATCCCAAATGACAATTTGAGATCTCAAATGACAATCTGAGATCTCAAATGACAATCTGAGATCCACAATGACAATCTGAGATCCCAAATGACAATCTGAGATCCCAAATAACAATCTGAGATCCCCAATGACAATCTGAGATCCCAAATGACAATCTGAGATCCCCAATAACAATCTGAGATTCCCAATGACAATCTGAGATCTCAAATGACAATCTAAGATTCTCAATGACAATCTGAGATCCCAAATAACAATCTGAGATTCCCAATGACAATCTGAGATCCCAAATAACAATCTGAGATTCCCAATGACAATCTGAGATTCCCAATGACAATCTGAGATCCCAAATGACAATCTGAGATCTCAAATGACAATCTGAGATCCCAAATGACAATCTGAGATTCCCAATGACAATCTGAGATCCCAAATGACAATCTGAGGTCCCCAATGACAATCTGAGATCCCAAATGACAATCTGAGATCCCAAATAACAATCTGAGATCCACAATGACAATCTGAGATTCCAAATGACAATCTGAGATCCACAATGACAATCTGAGATTCCCAATGACAATCTGAGATCCACAATGACAATCTGAGATCCCAAATGACAATCTGAGATCCCAAATAACAATCTGAGATCCTCAATGACAATCTGAGATCCCAAATAATAATCTGAGATCCCAAATGACAATCTGAGATCCCAAATGACAATCTGAGATCCTCAATGACAATCTGAGATCCCAAATAACAATCTGAGATCCCAAATGACAATCTGAGATCCCAAATGACAATCTGAGATCTCAAATGACAATCTAAGATCTTCAATGATAATCTGGGATCCCTAATGAAAATGAGATTCCTATTGTAGTATGAGATCCCTAAATCAGAATCTGTTATAATCCCAGATTTCGAGGGGGAGGAGAACGCAGCAGCTCACCAGTAAACGCGCCTGACTCTCGTACCAGGACCCCTGCTTCGATTCCGTGCCATTCATTTGGGGCTTGTTCACACCCATTACCCATGAGGCCCAACCCCCAAGGCACAGAGAGTGTACATGCCTGACGAATAGAAAGTCAGGGCAGCTGTACATCCTGTGTGAGCGTACAGCATTGGTGCACTTGTGTGTGCTCAGGAGTCAGTCGAATGGGCGGAATTGCCTCAGCGACACGATGTCGCCGATGGCCCCAGCCAGATATCACAGATAGAAAGCAGATAGTGAACCGCAGTGATACATTGAATTTCAGAACTTTTCCGAATATTTAGGGCTAATCCTAACAAGTGATCCTGGGAAATCCCAAATCCTAGCAACAGATCCCAGAGACCGCTTCAGAGCCCTCTGGATCCCGACTTTCTCCATTCATCCGGCCGCGGCCGTCCGCCCAGACAAGTTGGCCCTGGCCACGGTGTAAACAGCCAGGCCAATAACAATGAGCACAACGGCCAGTATGAGCAGCAGCAGAGCCCGATTCTGCACCACCCTGCGCAGCATGCCGCTCAGTATCCGACTGCTGGCGCCCAGATCCCTATCGGCGCCGCGTAGCCGGTCTCGGCCGCGCTCCAGCGTCTCCCGCTGCCCGGCCAGATCGGCCAGAATGGTCCGGCCAACTTGTTGAGTTGTTTCAACACTGCCAAGGCCTTCGTCGATACGACGACCGGCACGTTCGAGACGTTCGGTATTGTCCAGCAGGCGGGTGCGGTAGTCGGAGGCCAGCTCGTCGTGGCGATGCTGCAGCGACTGTTCGGCCTCCGACAGAAGCTCGTCTCGATCCCGCTTGGCCTGGCCGGCCTCTCTGGCAGTTCAAATGAGGATTGGGGATAAATCAGTGGATCTGGGAGGATTCGTAACCCAGATGAGCTCTAGGAGTGGCGAGGGACCAAGATGAAGACCTGGGAGGATTTGGAAACCAAGATGAGGATCTGGGAGGATTGGGAAACCAAGATGAGGATCTGGGAGGATTGGGAAACGAAGATGGGGATCTGGGAGGATTGGGAAACCAAGATGAGGATCTGGGAGGATTGGGAAACGAAGATGGGGATCTGGGAGGATTGGGAAACCAAAATGGGGATCTAGTAGGATTGGGAAACCAAAATGGGGATCTAGGAGGATTGGGAAACCAAAATGGGGATCTAGGAGGATTGGGAAACCAAGATTGTGATCTGGGAGGATTGGGAAACCAAGATGGTGATCTGGGAGGATTGGGAAACCAAGATGGGGATCTGGGAGGATTGGAGATTAAGATTGGGGATCTGAGAGGATTAGGGGTCAGGGAGAGTTGTGGGATCAAGATAGGGATTCGAGAGGATTGGAGATTAAGATAGGGATCTGAGAGGATTTGGAGATTAATATGGAGATCTGGAACCATTGGAAAACCAATAGTGTTCTGGGAGGATTGATGGGTCAAACTGGGATCTGGGAGATCGGGAGGATCTGTGAGTAGAGCGGCAGCACCCAGAGGATCAGTGAGTAGGGTGTGGGCCCCATTTACCTAGCCCGACGAAAATCCACCTCCAGTTTCTTGTGCTCGGCGGAATAGCTCTGCAGCCGGGTGGTGTACTTCTGCCTGAGCGATGGTGGCTGGCTTCGTATCTCCAGCTCCAGCTGTTCCAGGGTCTCCTTGGCCTCGGCAAACAGCCGCTCTGCTTGGCTAATAGTGGTCACTCGGTCATCTATAGATACACAAAAATAGTAAGTTATTGATTTTTGGACACAAGAATAGCAGACAATATATCTTATTTATTTATGTAAAGTGACCTCACCTGTACTTGATAGGTGACTAATCTGGTTAATTTTACTAGTTATCTCGGCTGTTGTTATGCCAAACTGCTGCTCATAGGTCTCCAGTAAGGACATTATATTGTCTGAAATACATTTAAATGCCATTTTATGTTTTACTATGCTGGGGTCTCTGAAATATCTACTGCTGGCTCCAGATTTTGTTACAACAAGACTACAATAAATTTCTAAAGATAAGTTAGAATATTAGTCCGAGTGTTTCTTACTTTTTACTGATAGCGTTCTTACTTTTTATATACTTTATTCGATTTTATTATATGCCTAGAATTCCTTGCATATATTTCTTAGAATAAATCTTGTAAATATCTCTCAGTAATCTCGGTATTTGATCATCTAGCTCTTGAGCATTACCAAGATTAGAGGGTCATAACTTTCTTAATACTAGATATATATAATATATATATATTCTTTAAGATCTACTTTGCTTTTTCTAATAATTGCAGCATTCTACTTATTAGTAGTATATCTCTACATGTAAAAATGAAAACTGTGTGTCCATCTATAGACATTTTGTTCGCTAAGGACTCCCAAACTACTAAAACCAAATTACATTAAATTTTGCACCCACCCTAAACTCACTATGGAGAATATCATAGGCTACTTTTAAATTTCCGAAATTTGAGTCTTTCTACCTAAAAGTGCAAAAAACTGCTTAAAATGCGCGATGTTTTCACTAAATCCTTTATAGCGCCGCTCTACTTCTACGGATCATCATTAAATTTGACACCATACATGCGCAACAGTCGGCCGAGTCGGCCGATCCGGCCGACCGATTTGGCGGCCAATCAAGAAAGTCGCAAAAATGCCCACCCAAAAAAATACCAAAGTAGTAGTACTAAGTAGATGACGAGGCATTTTTACTTAATAAGACAGTCATAGTTACTCCTGCCGTTTACCCAAAGTTGCGTTGATTTTGCTTTAGGGTTTTTTTACATGCAAGTCGCATTTTTGGCCAAAAACTACGTCGCATTTTTGTTAAAACTAAGTCGCATGGCCGACCGAATTTTGGAGGTTGCGCATGTATGTTTGACACAAATAATCTTTAACTATTTTGACACAATCGTGTGAAGTTTCAAGTCTGAAATTTAATCCTCAACGGCACTGTGCACTTTTAAATTTAGGCTGTTTTTGTCAGCGAGACAGCCACCCCAACCTCTGCCTGCCTCTCTTTCCCCTTATCTGGCGAGATGTGGAAAATGGGTTTGAAAATTGACTATTTTTCAGCTGCTATAAGTTTGCTCCACATAAAGCGATTGACTTCAAACTTGACACAATTCTTCATTGACTTATTCTTTGTCTAAATGTAAAGTTTCAACTCTGTATCTTAATCAGAACAGAAACTGTAAGCATGTGAAGTTTGTCTGCTTTTTCTGTTGTTTATGCCGCTCACTCACTCTCACTCATTCCCCCAGCCCAGACAAAGGGTCAGGCGATAGGGCTCTGAGGCGATAGGGGAGATGAGATAGCAGAAACGAGAGTGAACAGATGAGGGATGGGAGAGTAGAGAGGAAAGAGGAAAGATAAGAAATAAGAGATGAGAGAGAAGTGAGTGAGGAGAGAGGAGGGGGGAGAGAATCAAGAGGACAGGGGAAAGAGGGGAAAGGACAAGAGAGGAGAGGAAAGAGGGGAGAGATTGGAGAGGAGAAAAGAGATTAGACAGAAGAGAGAGAGGCAGAGAGAGAGGGAGAGAGGAGGGCACCTCCAATCTCAGGCACTGACATGGTAACAGTAGAAAGGACTGAACAAAGTCAGTTTAATTGAATTGCGGATATTTCAAAATTATTGTATTCTTCTTCAGGACAAGTGGAAAGATTAGAGAGGAGAAAAGATATGAGACAAGAGAGAAAGAGAGAGAGGAGTAAGCAGAGAGAAATGAGAAGAGATAAGAGAGAAAAGATAAAAGAGAAAAGAGAGATAAGAGAACAAAGATGAGAGAGAAGAGAGAGGTAAGGAAAGAGATAATAGAAGAGATTTGAGGAGTGAGTGGAGAGAGGAAAAGAGAGAGTTGAGAGAAGAGAGGAGAAAGGAGAAAGGAGAGGAGAAAGAAAAGAATAGAGGGGAGAAAGAAGAGATGAGAGAAGAAAGAAGAGAGGAGAGGAAAGAGATGAGACAAGAGATGAGAGAGAAGAGAGGGAATAGAAGAGAAAATAGAAGTTTCATTCAAAGGATGCAAGGGACATAGGGAAAGGCAGAGGTAGAGGCCAGAGTTTGCTTGACATTCTGCGCAGAATACCAGCCAACAATATCAATGTTTGTCTCAAATCCTAATTTTATACAAATGTACTCTATTTTATATTCAACTCTATCCTAACTATTAATAAGTTTTTTCTGAGTTTTACCTCAGATTTTAGAATACATGCAAAAATAGTTCTGGGGATTGGAGTTCCCTGGGTTCAAAATCTGCGGGCTTCAACAGCTTGTTGAAGCCCTAATACTATACACTAATACATATCCAAAATAGTATAGTATATATAATTGGATTTATTATTTTTAAAGCCTTGACCATTTGATATAATATGTTATATGGAAACAATAATAAAAAATGATGTCTATAGGTATTAGTAATACCCTATACTCTATAGATATAAATGAATATTTAGTTTAGATTATTTATCTTTTTATAGACCTAGGAATTAGGATAAGGCCAAGTTAGAATTTTATATAGTATAAAAAACCACAAAAGTGAAATTTAATTGTATAATATGAAAGAATAATGTTATGTCTATATACACTAAAACAAATGCTAGACAGACTAGGCCCTAGCCGAAAAATTAAAAAACATATCATTTTACAATTCGGATTTTTTTATGGAATAGAATGATATTATTAGGCAACCTATACTGAGATGCCCGATAGGCCATACCAATCAGTCAATATATAAAAAGGTATATACCTTATATAAACGTTAAATTCTCAAATTTATCTTCTTTCGAAAAGAAAAATGCATGTTGTTGTAAACTTAAATACTCGAAGTTTTTATACGTCTTAGTCTTAACAAAACATAATACTGATATTTGTACCAGACTGGAAAAGCATAAAGTAAAATGTGCAAAAATTTAATTACAATAAAAAATTACAAGGAAGATCACTGTGCCTATCGTAGTGAATAAGAACTGATAGAAACGGTCGCTTCATTTGTGAGGTGGTGCAACACACACGACCCTTCGCCGCGGAACGAACTGCCGAATTATTTCTGCTGTTGCGATCCCTTCCAACTGGAGAAGCTTTACCAGGAGAAATTAATCGCCTTTCTTTTGAGAGCGAAGTATAATATTTCATTTAGAGCACAGAGAGGTAACTTTGATCAGTACTTCAGCGAGATGCGGAAAGGTTTTGTTTCAAAGGCGTACATTTATCTAGAATTTTAGAAAAGGGATCATAACTCCAGTTAGAATGAGCTCATACAGTATAAATGACGGAAAACAGAAGTTTCTTTAATTGATGTTAAAAAGTTCTACAAAGTAGGAAGTATATAATTCGAACTCTCTCGGGTTTGCTAGTTTTCTTCTGCATTGATTACTCATTATTAGTGTGATACGAAATAAATAGAAAAATGTACTTTTTACTTTTTTATAAATTATAGCTAGGCCAAGATTCGTTTCCCGGGGGACATTCACATATGACGCGTGGGCATTCTATACATTCCTTCAGAGAGGACAATGGTGGTTATGTCATAATGTCCGGCCTGCGGTTGAGTCAAATAAGAGCACTTGGGAAGCGGGGGAAGGGACGGCGGACAGCCACGCAGTCGAGGAGCTAGCCTACCTCACTCTGTGCTTGGATGCCATCGCACTATTCAATCCGAGCTACGTGTGATATATGCCGTGAGGATGGGAGCCAGTGAAAGACCCGGTCGAGCCGAGCCAGCCTTGGCCAGGCGATCGGCCAGCTCGTTTTCGAGAGGGGCACGAGTGCCCGGGAATCCACCTTAGAGACACCTTTAATTGTTAGAGGCGCCTAAACGGTTAAGCTAGAATTAGAACAGGTGGTGGTGCGCTCAATGGCCTGAATCGCCGCTTGATTGTCCGAGTGGGAGGATAATCTCGCTGAGTTTAAAGCTACACAGGAGCTGATGGCGAGAACTTTTTTCTGGAAGACAGTAGATCGAGCTAGGTGTATTGGAGATTTACACGGTCATGCAAAGCTGCAGTGGATTTCACTGGGTTTTCACTTGTCTCTTGCTTCATCACGTGGTGGCATGGAATGCTGATGGTTTTGAATTTAAGCGGAGGGCAGAGCATAGACGGAAATTCCGTCCGAGACGGTGGTCAGCAGGCCTCCCTCTGTTTTCTCTGTCTTGGCCATAGTTGCGCTTCGGTTTGCTCATCTGAGTGCTCATTGTACACGTAACAAGCGAACAAACTAGTCTTGCTTTTAGTATTTAATTAAACACGCAATTTCTGCGTCAAAAAAGCTCATCAGTCAGCACACCGAAAGTAAGTAAGCAAAGTACAAATAACCAACTAAGCTTAAGCATACTCAATTGTCGAAATCTCCAAACCCAACCCAGTGTTGTGGTGGCCAAGGAATCCTGAGACCCTGAATCATGAGATCATTTTGTCATCTCTGTTACACATATTGTTACACACAGTGAGCTAATAAGAATGATAAAATAGATTCATAAAACCAATGAGCCGAGCTGTGTCGTTTTTATGGTTTTTAGGCACATGACATACATGTTTGTAATTGTATGTAGAATAAAAAATTAACATAGAATCCTAATTTAATGAACGAAAATCTTTATGAATATCAATAGAGCTGAAAGAAAGGCGCAACATATCAAAAGATGAACATTGGGTCTGCCTCCTATCGAAAGCAATAACAATTTTTGTGCTCAAAAAAAGGAAGCTGAAAGTGTATTTTTCGGCGAAAACCAGCCTCCTTAACATTTTCTAAGAAAAGTAGCTTTTCGTCCTTCTACTCGAGTAGTCCTTGGGTTGGTGTTGAATGCACTGGGTTCTTATCTTATCTCAATTAGTGTGCCAAGAAAAGTCAATCCTGCAAACAAACAGAAGGCACGGATCATACCATATTCGCCTACCTATCAATTTTATTCAGAAACTACATTTGTATCCATTGTACTCATTTTTGACAATCTGCCCTTGATCTGATAGCGTAATGGGCGACGCTCGCCTCCCCGCTGCGTCTTCGGACCGCCCTGCAGCCCCTGATCTGCCTTTTAGACTACAGACTTTTCCATAAAATCTGGCGAGTGTGTGAAATACACTACACTCGTATTGAACCGGGGCGGCGCCAACCGGATGCTAACCGCTGTTAACCGGTTCGCTAAAAAACCGGTTTTTCGGCCAAAAACCGGTTTCAGAAAAACTTACGTTCTAATGTCCGTTTTTGCGGTTTTTTCCGACAAATAGATAAACTTGAAAAAAAATTCTATCCATTTTTAAGTAAAACAAGGCATATATTTTCGTTCATATAATTGGCAGAAGACTGCCTGAGCCTATGCGAAAATAACGCAATACATGTACATTGTGATTTTTGTGAGTACGTAACACGTGACACTATCTGAAGATATTAACTTGAACACGAGGCCCTACACTTCACTACGAATGAACTCACTCACTCATTAATCAGACAGAGACCCCCAGACCAGATCGAGATTGCAGAGAAGAAGCATGTGAATGGACGGAATAACGAGTTATGCTAAATTGGGAGTTCAAAATTCAATACATTTTGGGGTCTCAGGTTTATTAAAAAATTGTTTTTCAAAAAACTGGTTTCCTGAAAAGTACAGTTGTTTAAAGCGGTTAACCGGTTCTCAAAAAATGCATGGTTTTTGGCATCCCTAACGAAATGACGATAGCCAATGACGGACCAAAATGCTCCCAGTTACAATTTCGACGGGCGTAATTAAGTTTTAAGAAAACTGTACAGGGGCAGGGCAGTCCTCAGCCACCCCTCCAGGTGCACTTTTCATTGTTTAACGTACATGTACGAGTAAATAAGCACGACCAACATGGAACTATAGCTATGCTCGTTTATAGAGAGAGCAGCCATTTTTCAAGTCTCTTTTCTCAAGGAATGGTAGAAAAAGCTGGAAATTGCACTGGTAAGCTAATTTTTGTCCATAAACCGTTGCATATCCTGCTGCAAATTTCATGTTGCAAATAGAATATTCTATATTGACGAACATCGGTTCTCCGATTTTTCTTTGTTGTACCAACTTTTAGATACGGGAAATGTTCTAAACTGCGTAGATCCCCATTTTATCGTCCATATAATCCCCTAAAGGCTGGTACACAAGTATAGCTCGGCGGATCAAAGATTGATCCCCTTCCCTTTAACTTTTGTATCTGGCCACTAAAAGACTAACTGACTGATCCTCTGCCGAGTGACTCGGGACTTTTTACGGCACACTTTATTATACGCTCATATTTGGTAAATTTCCTACTTTACTATGTACATTTTCCAGTCTATTTTTAGCAATTTCCTCATACCATTTAATTTAGAGCACCATTTTAAGTTTCTATTTAGACAAGCCAGTTACATTGAATTTAGCCGGCGGCAGTACATTTTACGAGTACAGTACAGTTGCAATAGTTTCACTCTCGATTGTCTATGGCTAAAAGAAGGGAACTGAGGCAAATCTCAAACTCAAATTATACTGCCGTCCTTCTATTTAGACAAGTTTTATTCAGTCAGTTGGGCAATACTTTTCTTTTTGTGCTTCCAAATGCCTAATACTCAGCTCGCTACACAAGTTTAAGCAAACTTCGGCCTTCGCTCCTCGCTTTTTTCAACCTATCTTTTTTTGGCCTGTTCAATAGCTTCTTCACGTACTTTTAGCCATTGAAAATAGAGAGTGAAACGAAAAAGAAGTGACGAGATTGCATATCTGTTTTGTTGAAATAGACTGGGAAAAGGCTTTTTAAAAACTATGGAAAGTACTAGCGCGTATTGCTTTGCTTTCAGCCAACAAAAAAGTACACAATACTCTCTGTCGGGAGTAGCTCTTTAAAAACTGTTGTGTGCGCCGATGCGCGCTTATATCCAAAGCTTCTTTTTTCAGGTTTTTTCGTCAAAGTCTGAGACTTCGACTGAGTTTGGTAGTTTGGCTTCAAAACGAAAGTAGAAATGGCCAACTCAGATTTACCAAGTTTTTACTCGGTGAGTGACTTTTTTAACACCACTAAGTCTCAGTTGTATTAATGACGCAATATTAGCCGTAATAATATTCACAATAACAATTTTTTGCCAGCTACTGGGTGTGACGCAAGCTGCTTCCGAGGCGGAAATTCTGAGAGCTTGGCGCAAGCGAATGACGAACTATCATCCCGACAAGGCTGGCAGCGAGGCTGAAGACATGGCCAAGCTTCTGAATCAAGCCAAATCTGTCCTGTGCGATAAAACCGAACGAATGAAGTACGACGAACGTCGAGATGAAGCAACTGAGGATTACGAGAGTGGCGCTGATTTGCCTCGATTGCCAACTGGAAAGACACTATCGAAGGACCTCATGAGCAGAATCGCTGCTTGGAGGGAGAGTTCCGAGACGGCTCATGGAGCGCAATGCGACCCAAACGGATTCGCAAATAAGTTTTTCGAGGAAACTCGTCAAGCAGTTCTGGATCTTCAGGAGAAGCTACGGGTTATTAAGAGGACGAGACGGTCAACTCTGCAAAGCCCGGTTTTTATTGAGAGTATCGCGTCAGACGAGCTTTCAGAAGAACATTTAGACGATGAAGTTCTCACCGAAGCCTGCAAATGGGCGAGAGAGACGCTAGAAAAAACGCTGAAAAGGAATACGCAGACGAAAGTTCCACCAGTTCAAGAAGGCGAACTAGTATGCTGCTATGACCTTTCCAGCTTGAAGGAAAGCGAATTGAGAAAACTCATGGTGATATTGATTCCTCCATCTGGCTCCAAGCCACTGTCAAGCGACCCCGAAAAGATGCGCCAAAGACTCAAAGATGTGCTACCCAAGTTTCGCGTCGACGTTAATAGAGAGAGAAGGGGTATAAAGAAGTTTTTCCTCGGTGCTCGTTGTGTGGTATGCAGTGCCGAGAAAGATTTATCCGAACGAAAATGCTTCCTTGTCGCAGGAGCCTGTCACGAGTTCAGACCTGTGTGTCTCACATGCTCTAAGCTTGAGTCCAAGAAGAGACTGCAGTTGTGGGAGGAGTTGGCAGCGACGCCTCAAACAGGATTTGTAGCTTCCTACGTGGCGACAGGAATTGCAAGTATCGAAAGAATGATGTACAATCTGAAGATAAATCAGCCTAAGTCTGTGGTCGAAGCAACATTCGATTCTTCAATCGCTCTCACTACAAAACTTTTTCTTGCTGCTTCGGCGCTGTGGCTAGCTCTACAGAAGTCTCAACGCAATGAGCGTGACATTGAGTCACTGCAGCGCCGTCAAACTGAGCTCGTACTGGAAATTTCAGAAGAAAAAGATCCTGACCAAGAGCTGCGCTTGCTGTTACTCTTGGTAGAAAATGGAGAGTCTGCCTTGGAAAGTAATGAAAATTTTCGATCTTTTTTAACACAAGAAGAAGCCCGGCTAAAGCTGATAGTTGACTCGGCCGATCTGAACAACTCGATTCACATTGCGTTCTCACAGTCACCGAGAGACAGGTTGCTGCTACGCCAGGCTAGCAAGTCAGCTAAGCTGGCTGACGAAGCACTTGCTAAAGCGAAACTTGAGTCAAGAATTGTAGGTCTATTTCTGAGAGGTGCAGGGATCCTCAGCTGTTCAGGTGATGTAACAGCTCAACTCAGAGGTATGAAGGACCTCACAAAAGCAGTGCTCGAAGGATACTCTGTCTTCTACCACTCAGATTTGATATCATCTGTAATGCGTATTGTCTCTAGATTCGGAGCTCTTTGTGGGACATTTCCGGTTCATGCGCTGTTCCATTTAATCGATAACCCATGGTCAGACTGCCAGGGAATGTTCAGTCGTCAGACTGCTTCGTCGGAAACACCAGCCAAAGCACAAGTCCCACTATTCCCAGGTATTTACGTACCGGGACACAGCGTGCAAGCGTTGAAGAAGAGCGAGATCGCTATCTCCAGAAGACTCGAAAAGAGCCAAATGACGCCACTGCAAGCGGCAATGAGCGCGCTGGACCTTGCCATGGCTTGCGAAACGCTTGCTGAGGTCCTCGCCTGTTTTCTTGAGTGTGTAGCTCTTCTTCTACGCGCTCTGGAAATAGAGGAGTCGCTCTACCAGAGATTTGCGCTCAAAGAAGCCATGTTTGAAATCGGGATCGCTTCAGTGAGCATTTGTCTCAACAACTTTTCCGATTCAGCTTTGTTAAACTATGTTTCGAGACACGCTTTCGCCTTGCTGAGAGATGCGGCTACGAAAGTTGGACGACCAGATGATGTTGAACGGCTCATTTCGATTCTTGAGATAGTAGCCTTCACTGGTCGTTTCTCACCATTTGTGTCGCTGCCTCTGGTTCGTCCGTCTGAGTCGCTGGTATTTTCAAATGTGCTCAAAAAGTGCGCAGGTCAGCTTCTCTGTGGGTTGTCTCAGCCAGAAAATTCCTATTTTCTTGAACTACCGAAGAGTATCATAGCTTACCAGAGCTTGGAATACAGCATCAGCAGCTCTGCATTCACTGAAAGTGAGACACGCCAGCTTGAGCTCTTAACTGCACGTGAGATGCTTAGAGAGCAGAATCTGGACTTTAACAACGTAGCCGCCCTGATAAATCCATGCTATCTTGACGTTCCAGAGGACGGTTGGCTTGTACCAAATCAGACACTTGATTTTTCAGGATGCGGAAACACGTATTTGAGCATTGACAAGGTCATTTTTAACAAAAATACGTTTCAAATTTCTGTCGTGGGCAGCAAAGGGAATCTTGTCAGCGATTTCGATGTGCTGACTGGTCTGCTAATGGATCATCCGGGTGTGGCTTTTAGCCTTGACAAGCCCGCCAATCTTCACGAAGCTCGATTCCACCCGTTTCAAAAGTACTGGAGTAGCCAACCAGATCTGCTTAAAGGAACTCCACTCCTAGACACTCTTTTCAACACGGACTACATCATGAAGCAATTCAGTTCCGGATTAGAGATCTGCAGGAAGCCACCGTTCGATCGGAGACCATTGCTTAACGGTAGGGGTCTGTTCGCTGGACTGCCAGATCAGCTGCGCTGGCTGTTGAGACCTCTAAGCGAAAGAGGTGGGCAAAGATCTCGCTGCAGCAGATTCTGGATTGCAGCCACAGACATGGAGATGAAAGTGGAGGAAACACCTGACACGATTGAGTTCGTGTTTGGAAAGGTTCGCTTGGAAGTCAAAACGCACAGGATGGTAGCTTCAATGGGTGGCGAACACCAGGACGCTGAGACTGATGATGAAGATTCTCCAGAGAATCAGTTCGCAAAGGACATGACGGAGGCCCTTCCCAGCTTGGGTAGATTCTTTCCCGAGTTTGAAAGACTAAAAGAGCTAACAAAGATTCCGAAACTCTGCCTGATTATTAAGGCCATGCACCAAAGCCTCGGAGCAATGACCGTTCGCCAGGAGCAAGTAGAGCAAATTCTTGATCACGAACGAGCTGTTAGAATGGAAAAGAGTTATGAGATGGCGAAAAATGTTCTAGAGACACTGGATCGAGCTGAATCAATCCCTGGTGCAAGCCACTATGATTGTTGCAATCTGGCCGCTGATCAATTGCTAAGCCAACTAAACTTAAATAAGACCGAGACTGTCCGTGCCTTGCGTAGGCGAGATGTCAGAACGCTCCAGTACCTGTTGGCTGACAGTCTGCCATCACGCTCTGCTGCGGATGTTAGGCAACAAATTCAAGATTTGATTGACTCGAAGAGAAGAGAATTTAGGGACTGGAACAGCAAGATACTGCATAAGTTAAATAGTAGCTTGCATCAGAGGCAACAGAAGATATCCGATTGTGATTGGGCACCCGCAGTGCTGAGCGCTAGTTCGGACGCAACAACACGATCGACAGTATACGGCGGTGTCTTACTGAATCCCAAATCAGTGCATTCCAGTTTTCGTATGGAGTTTCCCCCGGGAAGCACCGTTCACAAGGTAGTATCATTTCTGATTCTCGGCGAACTGAATAGCAAACAGTTCGCCTCCACGCGGACTTTTGACAGTTTAGATTTATGGACTGTAAACGAACTTCTTGGGAATAAGTTTCCCGAAATGGAGAGTTCCTCTGACTCAGAGCTGGGCGGACGTTCAGGCCGTGACAATGAAGGCGCTACCAGCTCTGCTGACAACCAACCCAGAACATCTAAAAACGACCAGTTTTTGAATGATGAAGGAAACTGGTCTCACATCTTTTCTGACAAGCCCGGCCATGTGGTTCCACGAAACGCAAAAGAAGAATGGGAGCTGCGAAAAAAACTTGTCAGTATTCGAGATCTGGCTCTCAAAAAAGATCCGAGGTGCATTGACGCTTCTCAGCAATTTGTGCACGTCGAGGGACGAAAAAATAATTGTCGATTTATCTTCTACAAGGTAAGAAAAGATGCCATTTAAGTTTTAAAAATGATTGACTTTAAAGATTATGAAAAAGAAAATTTTAATGCATATATATTTTTTAACAATGGTAATTTCAAGGACGAGAGGGAGACAAGTAGCGACGTACTGCACCTAGCCTGGTGGATAAGAATTGATGGAAACGGGCGCATCGTCGGAGCAGGCTGCAACACGGTCCTAGCCAAGGAGCGAATCCCACAGTTGTTTCTGTTCTTGCGACCCATACCAACTGGCGAAGCTTTGATGGCCTTTTTTCTGAGGGAGAAGCATAAGCTTCATGGCAAGAAAACAGACGTGGAGTTTCATGATCACCTAAGCACCATTCGGAAAGGTCTGATTAATCAAATTAATTTAGTTAATCAGATCAAACCATAAAGATACTAGAAACCGTAGATGGGCGTCTCGCCTATTTCGGGATTAAACTACTTTCAAATAGGCATCTGTTTGGAGTTTTTTGGATATATTTGTGAACCAAATTAAATTAATTTTTTTGCTGATTGTTATTTAATATTAGGATTCAACACTTGGTTTTGAGTGCTTAAATGTCTATGGCACTCGTGACCAAATATCATCGCTTTTGACGATCGGAATGGGAATTTGGGCAATCAAAACGGGACGCCATAGACATTCAAGCCAGGCCACAGATCTCACCCTAGTCATGGACTTAAGCAGTTTAGCAAAGTCTACTGAGGGAGGCTAGGCCATAGGCTATAAATTTGAACATTCAGTGTGGGAAAAAGCCATTCAAATTAAACGGGAATCGGACTGAGATTTTACAGCTCTCTGTCCCTCTCTCCCCTGTTTGTTCGTCTTTGGCCTGAAAGCGACCCCATTGAATGGCGCCACCAATTCCTGTAGCAGATCGCCAGCGGCTGATTGATGCGATTGAACAAGGGTCATCCATCGCAGGAAGCTGCAAGAATCTTGTAAATCAAGAAAAAAACGGCATTCCGAATCGCTGCCAACTTTTGACTTGATGGCAAAGTGGAATCCCTTCCTCGCGGTGGTCGTAAATAAGGATTGTGCAAGGCCGATCAGGAAATGAGAGAATTCTTGGTTGAGAAACTCGATGAAAATCCTTTCCTGACGCTCAAGGAAATGTCTGAACTGCTGACCGAGCGCTTTCCCAAGAAGCCGCATGTTCACCTTGTTCTTCACTTTTAAATATTCCAGTGGCCCTGAGATATAAAAATACATTAAATTAGGCGAATTCCCGTTTTCAATGGCTTTTTTCCCATTTTGATTGTCAATTCCACATGCTATGGTTGTGTATTCCCAAGCAGCCCGAGTCTGTGGCCTGGCTTGAATTGAATGTCTATGGCGTCCCGTTTTGATTGTCAATTCCACATGATATGGTTGTGTATTCCCAAGCAGCCCGAGTCTGTGGCCTGGCTTGAATTGAATGTCTATGGCGTCCCGTTTTGATTGTCAATTCCACATGATATGGTTGTGTATTCCCAAGCAGCCCGAGTCTGTGGCCTGGCTTGAATTGAATGTCTATGGCGTCCCGTTTTGATTGTCAATTCCACATGCTATGGTTGCGTATTCCCAAGCAGCCCGAGTCTGTGGCCTGGCTTGAATTGAATGTCTATGGCGTCCCGTTTTGATTGTCAATTCCACATGCTATGGTTGCGTATTCCCAAGCAGCCCGAGCCTGTGGCCTGGCTTGAATTGAATGTCTATGGCGTCCCGTTTTGATTGTCAATTCCACATGATATGGT
>NIVC01000575.1:312500-325000 GCA_002269645.1 Macrostomum lignano | reverse complement strand
TTCATCTGTCAGTGGCTTCATTCATCCGTCAGTGGCTTCATTCATCTGTCAGTGGCTTCATTCATCTTTCTGTGGCTTCATTCATCTGTCTGTGGCTTCATTCATCTTTCTGTGGCTTCATTCATCTTTCTGTGGCTTCATTCATCTGTCTGTGGCTTCATTCATCTTTCTGTGGCTTCATTCATCTTTCTGTGGCTTCATTCATCTGCCTGTGGCTTCATTCATCCGTCAGTGGCTTCATTCATCTGTCAGTGGCTTCATTCATCTGTCAGTGGCTTCATTCATCTGTCAGTGGCTTCATTCATCCGTCAGTGGCTTCATTCATCCGTCAGTGGCTTCATTCATCTTTCTGTGGCTTCATTCATCTGCCTGTGGCTTCATTCATCCGTCAGTGGCTTCATTCATCCGTCAGTGGCTTCATTCATCCGTCAGTGGCTTCATTCATCTGCCTGTGGCTTCATTCATCTGTCAGTGGCTTCATTCATCTGTCAGTGGCTTCATTCATCCGTCAGTGGCTTCATTCATCTGTCAGTGGCTTCATTCATCTTTCTGTGGCTTCATTCATCTGTCAGTGGCTTCATTCATCTGCCTGTGGCTTCATTCATCCGTCAGTGGCTTCATTCATCTTTCTGTGGCTTCATTCATCTGCCTGAGGCTTCATTCATCCGTCAGTGGCTTCATTCATCCGTCAGTGGCTTCATTCATCCGTCAGTGGCTTCATTCATCTGCCTGTGGCTTCATTCATCTGTCAGTGGCTTCATTCATCTGTCAGTGGCTTCATTCATCCGTCAGTGGCTTCATTCATCTGTCAGTGGCTTCATTCATCTTTCTGTGGCTTCATTCATCTGCCTGTGGCTTCATTCATCCGTCAGTGGCTTCATTCATCTGCCTGTGGCTTCATTCATCCGTCAGTGGCTTCATTCATCTTTCTGTGGCTTCATTCATCTGCCTGTCTGTGGCTTCAGTTATCTGTCTGCGGCTTTATTCATCTGTCTGTGGCTTCATTCATCTTTCTGTGGCTTCATTCATCTGCCTGTGGCTTCATTCATCCGTCAGTGGCTTCATTCATCTGTCTGTCTGTGGCTTCAGTTATCTGTCTGCGGCTTTATTCATCTGTCTGTCTGTGGCTTCAATTATCTGTCTGTGGCTTCATTCATCTTTCTGTGGCTTCATTCATCTGCCTGTGGCTTCATTCATCCGTCAGTGGCTTCATTCATCCGTCAGTGGCTTCATTCATCCGTCAGTGGCTTCATTCATCTGCCTGTGGCTTCATTCATCCGTCAGTGGCTTCATTCATCTTTCTGTGGCTTCATTCATCTGTCAGTGGCTTCATTTATCTGTCTGTGGCTTCATTCATCTGTCTGTGGCTTTATTTATCTGTCTGTGGCTTCATTCATCTGTCTGTGGCTTCATTCATCTGTCTGTGGCTTCATTTATCTGTCTGTGGCTTCATTCATCCGTCAGTGGCTTCATTCATCTGTCTGTGGCTTCATTCATCTGTCTGTGGCTTTATTCATCCGTCAGTGGCTTCATTCATCTGTCAGTGGCTTCATTCATCCGTCAGTGGCTTCATTCATCTGTCAGTGGCTTCATTCATCCGTCAGTGGCTTCATTCATCCGTCAGTGGCTTCATTCATCTGTCTGTGGCTTCACTCACCTGTCTGTGGCTTCATTCATCTGTCAGTGGCTTCATTCATCTTTCTGTGGCTTCATTCATCATCTTTCTGTGGCTTCATTCATCTGTCTGTGGCTTCATTCATCCGTCAGTGGCTTCATTCGTCTGTCTGTTTGTGTCTTCATTTATCTGACAGGTATTCACTGGGTCTCCCACTTGCCGTCTGAAATTCGTGGCATCTAATTAAACGCAGGGAAATTACCCCTCGCGCACGAAAGCCAATTATGTAAGGTCGGTCAGTAAAAGTACACAGTTGTTCAGGACCAAAAGCAAAATATGTCTCAGCTGTAGCAAAGTCGCTACAGAGCTGTTCAGGCATGTGGCAGACTGCTCAAAGGAGAAAAGAGACCCGGAAAAGGAGTAAAATAGATTGACTACTTGGCACTACTCATGAGCTCCTTTCCCTAATTCGATTGCTTTGATGAACCCAGCATGTACCAGAGCAGAGAGAGAGAGAGAGAGAGAGATAGAGAGAGAGGGAGAGAGAGAGAGAGAGAGGGAGAGAGAGGGAGGGAGAGAGAGGGAGAGAGAGAGAGAGAGAGAGAAGGAGAGAGAGAGAGAGAGAGAGAGAGCGATTGACTTCAGCTCCTTGCACTGCAAATGACGCAAGCTTTTCCAACTCTCGCTCAGGCTCACTGGGTCTGGGGTGGCGGCTTTCAATGTTTCTGAGTATAGATTGAAGCCGGGAGGCCGTAGCCTTTGTGTGCCAGCGGCCCAGGCTCGATTCAAAGTGCAGTCGCATTAATCCTATATACTAAAATTTGGGGCTAAATTTTAATCTCGGCTTGGCTCTGCTCGTGCAATTAACGGCCTTGAGGCCCAACCCCCAAGGCACAGTGAAGTGTACATGCCTAACGATAAATAAAGTCAGGGCCGCTGTACACTCCTGTGTGAGTGCCTGTGCGTATGACTGCGTACGTATCCGCGCGCTTGTGTGCCTGCTCAGGGGAGTCGGCGGAATGGGCAGTAATGCCTCTCGTCGGTTGTGTGTCTATGTCGCTTAAAGTGCGCCAGGGTGCACACAGCCCCTGTCTCTAGTAAAAAAATAGATCGAAGCCATAATCCATATTTGCATGGATACCAGCCCTTCAATCCCTGCATCAATGCTAGCTTTCAACACGGCCTTCCCTGATTAGTCCGACGCCACCTCCACCAAAAGAGAGCTCGCACCCAGCTGTTATTCCCTGCAAAATTGCTGCATGCAAACTCCAGTTCGCTTCACGCTTTTGATAAACGTATTTATCGAAAATTTCTGATTTAATTGAGGCAAAATTGTATTTAGCAAAGCCATCTCTCGATATTAATTGTCTGTACAATATAAAGATTCGAGGGAGAGATTTGGCAGGCAAGCCAATTACTTTGCCGTCGTGAAATTGGGCTATTTTTCCAAGTCCATTTCCCTCTTTTTATCTCCCCTCAACAGCGTGCCCACTTGTTGTTTACCATGTAGGAATATTTCACCCGCCACTCAGCAACCCGGCCTTCTCCCATAGCTGGAGTGAGCTGAATACCTAAAATATTCTCGGAAATTCTGACTGAAAATGTGTTCATTGAAATGCTGTGGAACAGGGAGGGGGAGGAGGCTAAAGACTAATGAGAACCGGCTGCTGCTGGTGCCGATGCATCATTTTAATCAGTCGGCTGGCCTCACGGGCCACCCGCTCACCCGCCACCCCTAGGGCAACTACTCCGCTCTAGATGTCGTTGCAGCGTTAGTGTTTCTCTACACTAAACATTAATTACTTGCTTGAGCAAGGGGACCAAACAGAAATTTAGTGGTTCCTTACTTACTTACTTACTTACTTACTTACTTACTTACTTACTTACTTACTTACTTACTTACTTACTTACTTACTTACTTACTTACTTACTTACTTACTTACTTACTTACTTACTTACTAACTTACTTACTTACTTACTTACTTACTTACTTACTTACTTACTTACTTACTTACTTACTTACTTACTTACTTACTTACTTACTTACTTACTTACTTACTTACTTACTTACTTACTTACTTACTTACTTACTTACTTACTAACTTACTTACTTACTTACTTACTTACTTACTTACTTACTTACTGTGGTATATGCGTATATAAAGTATATTTCATTTCACACACATTGGCCATAGACACTGCCCCTGTTAACCCTGCGTTCTAAAGCTAATATAAGGAGAGCAAATATAAAGGAAATGAATGTTAACATCGGCATGGCAAGAGCCCGCTACCAAGCTTGAGATTACTAACCATAATTCACCTGGACTTCGAGTTGGTAACGAAAGTCGGATGTAACATTGGCGACGAGGATTCTTCAGAAGACAAAATGACCGCGCCAAATACTGCTTCGAAAATCAGCACATTTGATCCGGCACGACCTGAAAGGTGGACTGTATACGAGGAGCGTCTGGAACAGTACTTCATCGCTAAATCCATCACCAAAGAGGAGATTAAGCGAGCCGAGCTCATCACAGTAATTGGTGAAGACTGCTATACGTTGCTCAGAGACTTACTGTCTCCAGACTCCCCGAAGGACAAATCCTACGATGATTTAATTGAAAAGTTACGAACGCATTTCACCCCAACGCCGAAAAGAATCGTCGAGAGATACAACTTTCATCACCGAAGCCAGCAGGAAGGCGAATCCATTGCAGAGTACGTCGCGCAGCTACGGAAGTTGGCGGCGACCTGTTCGTTTGGAGGCTTTTTGTCGGAGGCGATCAGAGACAGACTGGTTTGTGGACTACGAAGCAAGCTGACACAGCAAAGGCTGCTGCAGGAGGACGATGTTTCACTGGACGACGCAGTTAAAATCTCGACAGCAATCGAAATCGCAGAGAAGGGTGCAATGCAGATCCACACTGGAAGAGACATTGTCGGCCTGGCTCAGGCCAATGCGGTACATGGAAGATCATCTGCTAAGGGATCGGGACCGACGAATCCGGCCAGTTCAGACGACCGGTGCTACAGGTGCCTCTCTTCTGGGCACTGGGCGAGAAGCTGTCCCAAAAGATCGTATGTCTGCAGTCGATGCAATAAACCAGGTCATGTTGAGAAGGCGTGCAGGACGAAGCAGAAGCAGTTCAGCGGAAACCAACCGCCGCACAGCAAGAAGAAGTTCGAACCCAAGCAGAGCTACAAAGGTAGGAAAATAAAGCATCTGAGCGCAAATGGAAGCCCCGGCAGTAGTGAGGAGTCGTACGATTTCTCTGACGTCAAGAACGTCGCTGTCAATTCAAATTACGAGGCTAAGCGAATGAGCGCACAGAAGGCTCGGTTCAAGCCTTTCACAGAGACACTGCAAGTCAACGGGTCTCCGATTAAATTCGAAGTGGACACCGGCGCCGAGCGCACAATTGTAAACAAATCGACAGCGGAACTGATCCGAGTTAAACCGCGCGGCACGACCTTGGTCCTCACACCTTTTTCTAACGAACAGATTCCCCTACTTGGAGAGGCTGTGGTTCAGGTTGTAATTGGCGACATTGCGACGGAGCTGCAGGTCGTCGTCACTGACGGCACAAAGCAGAACCTGCTAGGTCGCGATTGGATAACGCAGCTTGATCCCCTGGCCCGGAAATACGCAGGAGAAGCGTCAGCAGTGGGAATTCTTTCCCTCGATGCTGATCACGAGCTCAAGACGATTCTAGAAGAAAATTCGGAATTATTCTCAGATAGTCTTGGGAAGATAAAACATTATACAGCCAGACTGGATCTCAAGGAGAACACAACTCCAAAGTTTTGTAAAGCACGACCGGTACCATTTGCTCTTAAGCCCGCCATCGAGCAGGAACTCAAAAGCCTAGAGAATCAGGACATTATCCGGAAGGTGAAGACGTCTGACTATGCAAGTCCAATCGTCCCTGTGCTGAAGAAGGATGGAAAATCGATACGAATCTGTGCAGACCATAAGCGAACCATAAACCCTGCCCTCGAGGTGGACATTTATCCGCTAGGCAAGCCGGACGAACTGTTTACTCGACTCAGCGGAGGCAAATTCTTTACGAAACTGGACATATCTCAGGCCTTTCTTCAGCTGGAGCTACAGGAGGAGTGCCGCAAGTACACCACTATCAACACCCACATGGGACTGTACGAATACAACAGATTAGTTATGGGCCTGGCAAGCTCTTCAGCTCAGTTTCAGGAGGCTATGGACAAGATTCTGAGCGATACGGATGCGATTTGTTTCGTCGACGATATCGTCATTAGCGCCGCATCACAAAGCGAGCATAACAAGAAGCTGAGAAACGTTTTGGTTCTGCTGAAGAACCACGGAATTAAACTGAACAAGAGCAAATGTGAATTCATGATGCGCGAGATTGAGTTCCTCGGTCACGTGATCGACGAGAACGGCGTGCATCAGTCACCGAGAATTATGAGAGCCATCGCGGAGGCTCCAAGGCCAACCAATACTCCAGAAGTCCGCTCGCTAGTTGGGCTAATCAACTACTACAGGAAGTTCATCAGAGGCCTGTCCGACATCCTTGCACCTCTAAATGCATTGCTCCAGAAGGACGCTGAGTTTATTTGGAGTAACGAGTGTGAACGAGCATTTGTTGCATGCAAGTCAGCTCTAACATCTACTCAAGTACTAGTCCACTACGACCCGGACAAGCCGCTGGTTGTTCATACCGACGCGTCATGCTATGGTGTCGGCGCGGTGCTTTCACACATTATGAGCGATTCGGATGAGAAGCCAATCTGTTATGCGTCCAGAGGCCTGTCCAAGGCTGAGAAGAACTATTCGCAAATAGAAAAGGAAGGTTTAGCAATAGTCTTCGCGGTGAAAAAGTTCCACCAGTATTTGTACGGCAGACGGTTTATTCTGGTCACTGACCATAAACCGCTTGTGACGATATTCGGTCCGAAGAACAACATTCCAAGCATAGCTGCCAGTCGGTTGCAGCGCTGGGCTGTGATTCTGTCAGCCTATCAGTTCGAGATTCGATACAGGCGGACAGACGAACATGGAAATGCGGACGCGTTGTCAAGACTGCCGCTGGAGAATACTAAGTCCACGGAGGATGGTGTGTTCCAGAATCGCATAGAGGCTCAACCAATCGACCATGGAGAATTAAAGAGAGCAACAGCGATGGACGAAAATCTGTCCCGTGTTCTGCGATACTGTCGTTTTGGGTGGCCAGAACATAGCAAACAAGAGCTTCAGCCCTACCACTCGAGGCGAAACGAGCTGAGTGTTGAAGATGGAGTCATCTTTTGGGGCATCAGGATGTTGATCCCTGCTTCACTGAAGCAGCAGCTACTGCAACTGCTACACGAAGGGCACCCCGGCATTGTGGGCATGAAGTCCCTGGCACGGCTGCATGTATGGTATCCAGGGATCGATAAAGACATCGAGACGGCTCTAACCAAATGCAAGGGTTGCCAAGCGCAGAGGAACCTGCCGCCACAGGCGCCACTGCAGCCGTTGCTCTGGCCAGAAAAGGCATGGACTCGACTTCACTTGGACTTCTTTGGTCCATGCTACGGATTCATGTGGCTTGTCGTTGTCGATGCCACAACCAAATGGGTTGAAATTTACCCGATGAGGTCGGCGACTGCCCATGGCACGATCACCAAGCTGCAGGAAACTTTCGCGAGATATGGTTATCCGAGGCAAATCCTCTCTGACAATGGGTCGCAGTTCACTGCTGAGGAATTTAAAAACTACCTTCGAAGCTGCCGCATCACACAAATTCTGACGTCGGTGGGGCATCCAAGATCGAATGGACTAGCCGAGCGAATGGTTCAGACCGCCAAAAGAGCGTTAAGAGCGGGCATGAAGGACTCTCATGATGCACTAGGTTGCCTAAATGCTTTTCTAGCGCGCTACCGAGTTACGCCACACTCTACAACCGGCAAGACGCCTAGCGAGATGATGCTAAAGTACTCGCCAAGAACTAAACTTAGTCATCTTCACCAGGACACCGAGCAAAGAGTTGCTGAGAAGCAGGAGCAGCAGAAGCAGCAACACGACAAGGGAGCTTCAAAAGTAGCCCGTGAGTTTGAACCTGGAGAATCTGTGCTCGTGCTCGACTTCAGGAAGCAAGGAGAGGACAAATGGGCCGTCGGAGAAATTCTTAAGCGCCGTGCACAACTCTCGTATCTGGTGAAAGTAGGCCGCATGGTCTGGAAACGGCACGTGGACCACATTACTTCGACAGGACTTCAAACGGAGAGCAAGGCCGCTTTGTCCCATGAATTGCTGGAGCAGCTAATCGGGAAAGGCAATAACGAGTCGCAGGCAATTAACTCAGGCGGAGGAGAAACAACCAAGACTAGATGTGCGGAGACTGCCCAGGCCAGGAGGCATCGCTACAAGCATGAGGATGTGCCTCTAACTCAGACCAGACTGAGACCTCGAGCTGCAACTTGATGTGACGGAAATTTTTGTTTAAGAGGAAAACTTACTCTTTGCACAATGACGAACAAATTTTTCTAAGGGGAGACATATGTGGTATATGCGTATATAAAGTATATTTCATTTCACACATATTGGCCATAGACACTGCCCCTGTTAACCCTGCGTTCTAAAGCTAATATAAGGAGAGCAAATATAAAGGAAATGAATGTTAACATCGGCATGGCAAGAGCCCGCTACCAAGCTTGAGATTACTAACCATAATTCACCTGGACTTCGAGTTGGTAACGGAAGTCGGATGTAACACTTACTTACTTACTTTCTTACTTACTTACTTACTTACTTACTTACTTACTTACTTACTTACTTACTTACTTACTTACTTACTTACTTACTTACTTACTTACTTACTTACTTACTTACTTACTTACTTACTTACTTACTTACTTACTTACTTACTTACTTACTTACTTACTTACTTACTTACTTACTTACTTACTTACTTACTTACTTACTTACTTATTTACTTACTTACTAACTTACTTACTTACTTACTTACTTACTTACTTACTTACTTACTTACTTACTTACTTACTTACTTACTTACTTACTTACTTACTTACTTACTAACTTACTTACTTACTTACTTACTTACTTACTTACTTACTTACTTACTTACTTACTTACTTACTTACTTACTAGCTAACTAATCTAATCTAACTAACTGAAGCGTTCAAAATTTCTGACAATTATAAAAAGTTTCCCGCACAATCTCTACGTAAAAAAGAAGGCGGAGCCTCGAGGGGTCGTGACCCGAGCGTCTGATGAAGCCAACGAAGGCTGGAGAATGTTGAGCTGTAAAAATTACAGATAGGCAAATTTTTCCCACACGAAGTTTCATTAAGATGAGAGCAACATTTCTCTCGCTGATAGAGTTACTTTTTCCAGATTTAATAAGGCATCAAGGATTACAAATAAAAAGTGAAGCTGGGGAGACATGCAGAGATAGGCAGGATCGCAGAAATGGATCGGCAGACAGAATCGTTGCGAGAGAACAGGAGAGAACAAGCAGAAAACAGAGCAGCCAAGCCGTCGTGTGCGCGCACTCAGTCTCTGCCCTCCATCCCCCCGCTGGGAGTCTTGCACGTGACTCCGGGTGAGGATGTAAAATAACTCTATTGAAATCATACACGGCTGACTGTCATTCTCCGTATATTTTCATCTCAGAAATGAATTCAAAAACGATGGCTGTGTCACGGGTTCGCGGACAAGGCAGAGTGCAGCATCCGATCAGACCCTTCACTCCCTGCATCCTATCAGACTCTTCACTCCCTGCATCCCATCAGACTCTTCACTCCCTGCATCCCATCAGACCCTTCACTCCCTACATCCTATCAGACCCTTCACTCCCTACATCCTATCGGACTCTTCACTCCCTGCATCCTATCAGACCCTTCACTCCCTGCATTCTATCAGACCCTTCACTCCCTGCATCCTATCAGACCGTTCACTCCCTGCATCGTATTGATGCTATTAGCTAAAATGTATTTTTTAGTAAAGAAAATCAGTTAACAGTTATCAGTACCAGTTATTGGAGGCAAAACGAATAAAAAGTAAGGCGTTGACTGGCAGTCAGAAGGTCACGTGATGTCTTGTTATAAAATTTTTTGATCGGAAGGCAGGGATGATTCACTGATAGTTCAGTCCTAATTAAAATGTCTCCAGCATTGGATCTGACTATCCTGTGGATTATTTGGCACGTGTTCCAGAGAATGGCAATGAGTTCTTTCATTCTAAACGGTGGAGAGTTCATTAGTCTAGCATCCACACGAACCCTATCCTACCCTCCCTGCATTAATACCGACCCTACCCTCCCTGCATTAATACCGACCCTACCCTCCCTGCATTAATACCGACCCTACCCTCCCTGCAGAAATACCGACCCTACCCTCCCTGCATTAATACCGACCCTACCCTCCCTGCATTAATACCGACCCTACCCTCCCTGCATTAATACCGACCCTACCCTCCCTGCATTAATACCGACCCTACCCTCCCTGCATTAATACCGACCCTACCCTCCCTGCATTAATACCGACCCTACCCTCCCTGCATTAATACCGACCCTACCCTCCCTGCATTAATACCGACCCTACCCTCCCTGCATTAATACCGACCCTACCCTCCCTGCATTAATACCGACCCTACCCTCCCTGCAGAAATACCGACCCTACCCTCCCTGCAGAAATACCGACCCTGTTGTTGTTGTTTCTGTTGTTGATGTTGTTGTTATCGTTGTTGTTGTTTCACCCACGCCATACAATATATCCGAGTATAGTCTGGGCAATCAGTAAGCGTCAATCAATGCAGACAGGATCCTCTAGTCTGGCTCCCATAAATTACGGCAGCAGTAGCATCCTAATATTAACACAGTCTGAGGCATACTATACTGATCGTGAGTATAGACTCAAGAATTGATTCCAGGATTAGAGGACAGAAAGGATGTGAGAGGAGGATGAAGAGGATTAAAGTAAGGAGAGTTCAGGTCAGGCCAAGGTAATGTTAGGCACTCAGACAGAATTGTAATCGATGATGGCGCCCGCGTCCCGTAAAGGAAGCTGTGTTTTGACTGTCTCCTCACGTAAAACTCCTCTCTCCTCTCGCCAGTTTGCATAGCGGGCTTTAATGTCTGGCCTGCATGTCCTCACGTGACCCCAGGCTAAGCCGGCGTTGGCGAGACCGAGGCCGGGGTGGGGGAAGAGGCTGCAGCCCAGACCCGCATCTCCCATTCTACACTTCTACACTTTATAGCAATAGAAAACATTACCAATTCCCATATTAGGAAAATTATTTAGAGAGAGGGGAAGAGGGGAACCATCAGGCTTAGGGGGAGTGCACTTCGGGACTGGGATATCGCCTCCTATGCATAATACAGCCTGCATAGTATAGGAAGTTGAATCTAATTTAGCCAGACTCTCGTCCTCAGAGAAGTCTCTCAGCCTCTATGAATCAGGGGAAATAGATAGATCTTCTCACAGTGTATTTTCACTGATTGCAGATCTGCTTATCCATAAGATATAATAAGTCATATACAAATTGTATTTAATTTGTAATTTAACGGACTGATGTAGAGAATAGACTGAGATTTAGACTGAAGTAGAGAGTAGAGTGAGGTGTAGACAGAATTAGAGAGTAAAGTGAGATGCAGACTGAAGTAGAGAGTAGAGTGAGATGTAGACTGAAGTAGAGAGTAGAGTGAGATGTAGACTGAAGTAGAGAGTAGAGTGAGATGTAGACTGAAGTAGAGACTAGAGTGAGGTGTAGACTGGAGTAGAGAGTAAAGTGAGATGTAGACTGAAGTAGAGAGTAGAGTGAGATGTAGACTGAAGTAGAGACTAGAGTGAGATGTAGACTGAAGTAGAGACTAGAGTGAGATGTAGACTGAAGTAGAGAGTAAAGTGAGATGTAGACTGGAGTAGAGACTAGAGTGAGGTGTAGACTGGAGTAGAGAGTAGAGTGAGGTGTAGACGAAGTTAAAACATTCATTCAGAGCAGAAAATTTCAGCCAATGCTGCACACGAATTTCTGTGAAATATCGCAGATTTTTATCGCCAAACTGTCAGATCCTGTGTAAGCTGCTGAATTCATAGACTTACCCGGAAGTGCTATTGGGTGCAGTTGCTAGGCGGGCTGTGGGGTAGAACGCCCTTAGGGTGCAAATATCTCAATTTTTTCAAATATCCCAAAAGACCCAGATTTTTCCCTGGGGTAAACTGGTTCATAAAACAGGCTCGAGAACGGGGGGGGGGTTTCGGGATAGATTAGGAGAAACCCTGAACAGAGTAGCAAGCATTTGCCCAGTTCAAGTCAAGCGCCGAGAATGCATGACAATCAATCAAGCTGAACCCAAGCCGAGGCCCGGATCGGGCAACAGTCTCCGCGAGGAAGCGAAGGAGTAAAAAGAAGCTCTTGTTAAAAAAAATCTGGCCGTCCGGCAGCAGAGACCAAATTTCTGTATTGATGGCAGGGAGCGCTAGTGATAGAAGTCTGGATAGGAAACTATTTTACCTACAAAACGAGACTAAAAATGGGTTCCTTTTCAGAAGCGATGCAAAATAGATTTGCACGAAATCTGTTTGGTTCAACTGTTATATTAATTATTAGTTTTACCAGTCAATGTGACAGCAATCCAGATGCTGAATCAAGTATTCCCTGGCGCAGTGAATGCAAAACAATAATTTTTCGATGCCTGGAAGATCTTAGCAACCACTTTCTCTGTCTAGGAATTTCACAATGGAAAAATAAGTAAAGATTTACGAGCGTATGAATAAACCGCTGCTTTTGTGAACAGTTTTTAGTTTCCTGTCCCGTCAGAATCTAATAAGGTTCGCAGCAACGGTCATAAATCATTGCACGGCTGCGGTGAACTTTTATGCTGACTTATGCTTTCGGTCACTGACT